>VDFB02267892.1:0-28975 GCA_007258455.2 Sequoia sempervirens
TTGATGTTCCCAAACTACATGATAATATTTTCCATTTTCCCTTGCAGTTGGAATTATTTCTCATGCAAGTCCTCAATCATTGATCTTATGCTTCCATCTAGGTCTTATGTAGGATCATATGCACTAGAAGCTCTATCTGTTTGTGACTGAATCAAGTCCATTTCATCTTTGATACTCTTTATGGCTCCAAGACACTTCATACAAAATTGAAATAAGGCTTTGGCCTCAACCAAGAAAGCTTGTGCAACCTTAAGAATATCTTGGAGTTTTTTGTGTGCAAGTGCACACTTTTTTGTGATTTCCAATAGCCTCTTCTCACTCATCTTTTTTTCCATTCCCCCTTCCAATTCATTTTTCAACTTTTCTTCCAAATCGAAGACATATACTTTAAATGAATCAATCAACAATTTAAGTTTTTCCATACCTGACAAAGAATTATCAATTGTAGTCCTAGGTATGGCCTCTTGTAGTGTCTTTAATACCTCCTCAATTAACTCTCCACTCTTTTGGTTAGTCTCTATTATCTCCTTTCAGGAAGATACATGGAAAACATCTCCCAAATGAAGCTTGTGGAGTGGGGAAATCTTGTCAAGTTCCACATTCCCCTGTTGCATAGGTAGTTGTAGCAATTGGGTTGATACAACAGGTTGGAATTGGAATTTCATGCTTAGTAAGTTCTTCAGTGAATCTTTGAAGGTGTCGAAGGATTCACCAGTAGCCTTCACACTCTCCATAGTCTTTTCCTTCAACACCTTTTCCATCTCACAAGAGCTCACTTGTGTCTCTACTTCAATTTTTGCATCTTTGGATGCATCTTCATTCTTTTCCTCACATTCTTTCTTATTTTCCTAGTCATCCTTCTCTGCATCACCATTCTCCTTTTCACCATCCTTAGTTGCATTATCTTCTCCAGTAGACTAGTCTGTGTTATCTGGAGGAGTAACTATCTTTGGTTTTCCTTGTATATTCTCAAAATTTTCTTTAGATATCAGAGGAGTATCCTCCTTTGCAATGTCTTATCCGATCACTACCTCCTCAACATTCTTCTCTATCATTTCTTCCACTTCTAGAGGGGTATTATCCTGTGCATCTTCTTCATTTTCATCATGCTCATACTGAGCATCATCCATCTACACATCACCTTCAATAATTTGTTCTGGAGAAAATGTCTCCACATTCACTTCCTCTTTGCTTTCCAGGGTCATTCCCAACTTTGTGTTATCTCTTCTACCTTTTCAATACTCTCCTTCCTAAGTCTCTTGAGATCGTTTTGATCTCTTCCCATAAGGGTTGTTACCCTCTACTTATTTTTGATTTCCTTATTGAAAATTGTAGCCAAAGTGGCTTTGTTTTCCTCATAGAGAGGATCACTTATCTTTTCCAATGCATATGTAGTCTCTTAACCTTTCCTCTTCATCTATAGCTTCTTTTCTTCTTTCTATTAAAACATTCCATAAATCAACAAGAGTTTGTTTCTTTATGTTTCACATGTCAACCTCAAGAACAAAAATATACTTAATGATAGCTTCTACAATGGTGGCCTTATCCACCTCATCTACTTCATTATACAAGGCTGCAATTTTTGCTAACATCTCATTTTGCATTATACCATTGAAAATTGCTTCTAACTTCATGGAAGTGTGTATTCTTACCAACTATTTCTTCTTATGTTTCTTTTCTAGTGTCTCCTTCTAACTTGTTTCCACTTTCTTCTTTTCCGGTGACACCTTCTTGGTGGCTTCTTTCTTCTTCTCTCGCATGTAGACTACAAAAGCTTTATTTTCCTTCTCTATTTCTTCTTCACTACACTTTCTTCACCTTTCCTTTTGCGAACCAATTGTGGTCCTTCTTCCTCCTCTTCCTCCTCTTCCCCCTCTTCCTCTTCTTCATCCTCTTCAACATTTACACTTGTAAATTTTTCTCTTAATACTTTATGTTTTGTTCTCTTCTTGGCAAGGGTTGTCGATGGTGTTATCGAAGTAGCCTTCTTCTTCTCAGGCCTTGTACTTTACACAATTATAGGGGACTTCTCCTTCATCAGTGGAATTTTAGTTGATTTTATCTTTTCTCCTATAGGGGGCTTAGTCCTAGAGGACTGTTGAATAGTAGGAGGGGTGGTAGTTGTTCTACTAGATCTTCTAGTGCCTGATGAGCTTCCTAGAGCTCTAGCCCTTGCTCTTTCTTGCTCCACTTGCTCTTTTGTAAAGCATGTTTCCTCTGTAAACTATGCAACCATCTTTTCAACCTTATTCTTTATTATTGGTTTCTTTTGCTCCATATGCACCTCCATTGATTTTTGTTTGTAGGTGCCATATCTTCTTTATGTGGTGTCTTTAGGCTTGCTAAGCACATAGTCTACAGATGTAGTAATATCCTACTCAGTAGTCTCATATCCCTTTTCCAGGATCCATAATGTTCTTAGTTCAACTACTTGTATGATGAATTCATCCTTAGAAACCATAAAAATAATGTATTTCTTGTATTTTTCCACCATTTTGCATGGAATTATTTCTCTCTCTTGCATTCTTTTCTAAAATATTGTAGTGAAAGCTTCAGAGATTCATCTTTTTCCTTTGCATCACCAAGACCTCTCAGAAAGTCTCTAATTTGATGTGTAATAAGTCTTCCTTTCAACCATGTCATACTTTTGGTTTCGGGGAGTTCTCTCAAGAAATAGAAAAGTAAGCATACAATCAAAGTACCATGCTTGAATGCATATTTATTCTCCTTTGTCTATTTCATATTTTCCATTAACTATTGTCTCAAAAATTCACAAAGATCATAATCAACACCTTTTTCAATCATTTCATAGGTTGTGTTGATTGCAATTGTAGATACAAAATTATCCCGGTTGGAGAAATACAACTTGTATCCTATCATCATGGATGCATACTTCATTGCTGGATTTATTGTCTTATTCACTGTCAAGGCCCTGTTGTCATATCTAGCATTAGTGAGATCCATTACTACCTCATTCTTGATAGATTTCAGTATTGGGACAGGTCCGATAGAAAATAATCATGTGACTTCCTTAATCACTTCCTTAGTAATCATCCCACATAGGTTTGTCCATACAAATTTATCATGAATGCAGCTCAGAACAATTCTCACCCATTTATCATCGTGAAAAAAGTTAGGAAACCCTTGCCAGCATCAAACTTCTTTGCAACTAGATTTTGATATTCCGGTTTGAATGCAAAGTTCACCAATAAGTTCCTTTATCCACAAATCCACCATTTTGGAATGGTCATATTCTTCAAGCTTACCTTGGATATATATTCTAATGTCTTTTGTGTGTAAAACTCCATAAGGAAGCCTCGAGAAAGCACCTACAGGTTCGACCTCCATGGATTTTTTGGGATGCTTTTTAAACTTAGGTTGTGGCCTCTCAGATACATCAACAAACCTCATTGTAGTAATTGCAATGATTCTTAAATTCTTTCAAAAGAGCCTTCTAATAAACCAGGGAAAGACAAAGACTATAAATACCTTTTCCTTCATTTTTTGACTAGGGTTTTTCTTGTATTCCAACTCAATCGCCTTGGTCACTCCAATTTGCTTCTTCACAGCTCTACTCTTTCTCAAATGATCTCCTTCACTTGAAAACTACCATTTGATATATGGAAATAATATTATACCAAATATCAACAATGCAAAGAACATCATGAAAACTACCATTAGGCACATCAAAAACTCTTTTATAAAATACATCCTATAGTGTAGAAAAACGTTGTTGTTTACATTTTCACACTTAATTTGGGAATAATTAATGTTAAATTGAGCCTAATGTTGCCTTGATCTAGTGTTGTAATTTGTTTTACACATTCACGTTAGGTTTAGGGCCCTTCTAAGCTAAATAGACCTAATTTTACCTTAATTTAGTGTATTTATTTACACCTTCACATTAAGTTTTGGACCCTTGTAAACTAAATGGACTTAATCATGCCTTATTTAGGGTGTTGTAAAGTGGACCTTTACACTTTCACACTAATCTAGGGCTTTATTAATTAATTGGGCTTCTTTATGCTTTAATTGGCCTTATTTTGCATCCACAAGCCTTAATTAATGCATCTTTCCCAAGATAATCTTGACACATATGTAATGACCAATCAAAAATTATTATTTTTGGATTATATGGCCCAAATTTAGTGATTTGGGACTCATACACCACCTTGGGCATATGAGTCCCACCTAAGTTTTAGGGCCCCGATATGGATTTCACATCTATCTAAGCATTTATTGAAAAATGTTTCCCAAAGCCTAGCCTAATGGGACTCATACGCCACTTTTGGCATATGAGTACTATGTGGCTTAAAATTAAATTAAATTCAAATTCTTGGCAAGATTTTATTCTCCTAGATTTGATGTCGGCTTGTAGTGTTGTAATTTCGAGGAATTTGGCATAAACAAGTATAAATACAAGGTTATTTCACTCATTTTCACCTAATATTTTCAAGGGAACATTCCTAATAGCAAGTTTGTGATTACAAGACTTCACAAGGGTATTCAAGAACATTTGAGAGCATCTTTAAATCATTCAAAATAATATTTCTTCATTATTTGTTGCAACAAGTCAAGTATCCATCATCATGTCAAAGACATAGTGCATCAAGCATGTTGTTGAGCTAATGTTGTTGATGTAGCATTGAAGATCCATTTGCAAGCATTGCTCCACATCCAATTTGAGATCAAGATCTACATTCTTCATGGCCACTTCATATTAGTTTACAGATTTACATTACAAGACATCATCCAAGGTATCATCATTTCATGTTTCATATTCCATGTCCTTATTTCATTGTTTCATCATTTGGTTTAATTACGTAAACAAGGTTTGATCAAGGAAAACCCCTATTACCTAAAAAATTAATACTTTTTCTCTCTCTCTTTGCGTGATTATAAGTTGAAGAAAAAGTGGATTTAAAGCCTTTGAAAGTATCAAGATTACAAAGTTGTAAAAGTTGTAAAAGTTATCATGTAAAGTTGTCAAGGATCATGAAAAACTCAAATCTAGAGCAAGATATCCAACCTATCTACATAAAACTAGTGTAAAAAGGCTCATTTGATCCATCTTCAAAGGCTCACAAAGTTTCACTTTAGAATTCTGCTTATGGGACACTTCGCGACAAAATGAGATTGATATGCCACTCGTAGTGTATGAGTCTTAGTATACCTATTTTTAGGTATTTTTTGTAGATCTTGATTTAGCAATTCTAGATTCTTGTTTCCACCAAGAAACCCTAGTCTGGGACTAAATCATCCAGACTGGTGTATGAGTTCTAGTGGGCATTAAACAACAAGATTTCAGGGTTTTGGAGCTTGTTTTGACCTCGTTACTCTCCCTGGTGCACCTCTGTACTTTCTTAATCTTTTATTTTGCATTTCAATTTCATTTCCTAGGTCATTTAGTTAGGTTTTACATGGTACTTTGCATGTCATTTTCATTTATTTCCTTTCCAAGCCCTAGCTTGGTGGTGACCCTCTTATTGTCTTTAATCACACCCTGAGACATCCCTATTGCAAATCTATTTCTCCTTTACATCCTTGGATTGAGATCTCTAGGGTTTCCTTGAATGAGGAGTGAAGAAAACTTCTTGTTCTATGTCCTAAACTATAGAGCGACTATTTTCTTCCTTTCACATCCAAATAAACAACATTAACCATCAAGATATTCATGATTGAAGTATGCTTCAAGGACAGAAACCTATTAGGTGATCCTCCCATATGCTGTGAATCCCTAGAGTCAAGAATATAATTTTTTATTCATCAACATGTGTTACAACAAGATCATGAAATTACATCTTATGATCTTTTACCTTATCACCCCATTAACAATTCTTGCAATACCTGTGTGTGTAGAAGATGAAGGTTGTGAAGAAAAAGAGGGTAAACTTGTAGATTTAGAAGGAAAAGAAATGTTATGTTCCTTTAAAAGTTGGCTTATTTCATCTAACTCTTTCTTATAGCAATTATGTTCACCATGCCTAGGTTTGTTACAATAACCACACTTGGGTTTCTCCTTCTTAGTTTTATCCTCTCCAAGAGAGGTGGGTGTATCACTAGATTCTCTCTTAGGTTTTGAATTCTTATTTCCTTTACCTTTAGTGATGATGCAATCAAAACATGATTCTTAGAGTGTGTATCATGTTGAGTAAGTTTTTCTTGTTCCCTAGTTAACCTATCACAAAATGTATCAAAAGAAGACATGACAAATGAATCGCCTAATCCATCCATTGAAGAATAAAATGAAGTACAAAATCATCCAAATGAACCTTTAAACTTAGAAAAAATCAAGAATATGCATTCCTTATTATTTTTATCCTTACCAGAACCATCCAACTGAGACAATGATTTAAATTTTACCAAATAGTCTTCAATTGTAGAAAATAAATCTATGAGAAGTGATGAAAAATTTGCCTCCAATTGCATAGCTCAAAACTCACTAACTAAACCAAAAAAGTCCTTTTACATATCCCATACTTTCTTAGGAGTAGTACATTCCTCAATATGGAAGAAAAAACTATTAGAAACATGCATAGCAATCAAACCCATAGACTCATCACATTTGTTCTTGTGAGAAAATATTTCATACTCCTTGGTAAAATCAGGTTGATGGTTTGAAAAGGTAGACCACAAACCCTTAAACCAAAGAAAAATTTGCATTCTCACATTCTATGTGTAATAATTATGAGGATTTAGAACCTCCAACCCTAGTTTAACCATTAGATCAACAAGTACCAAGAGAGAAAAATAGACAAATATCTTAAACAAACTGATGTGATACCTCCCAAATCTAAAGAAAATTTGAAAATAGATCCCCCAAAACATAACTTCTCCAAGAGATAATATGTCCAAGTAATTAGTGAAGATGACAAATATGCAAAAACTAAATAAATAATACCTCGGGCATGATCTAGAAAAAGTGCATGAACTAACTGATAGAGCTCCTGGATACCTTTTAGTTTCTACTAGAATCATGAAAATCAGATAAAATGACAAGAATTTATGAGCTTGGAGGTCCAAAAGAGAAAAGGAACTTCAATTGGAAATAAAATATACTTGTAGAAAAATGTGGCAAAATGACCTATACCACTGTGAAGTACATAAAACTAGCTTTTTGTTGATATCTCATTTGTGAAAAATCAACTCCTTGGTTTGCAAGATATGGCTCATTGAAGAAAACTACCCAATTTTGGCACTAGGGCCTACAATTCGGCCCCTTGGGGCTAGTCGGCAGTCACCACATGATTGTGTGCAGAGAGATTGGGGAATTGTAGTTTTAAAATGTTCATGCCATCGTCAGAATGATGGGCGAGTGGTGGAACCTAGTGATGCCACCTTCACAGGGTGATACAAGCCTTTGTGCCACCTATGGGCATAATGCTCAGGCACTTACCATGGAACCATTCATGATGACCAAGCGCCAACAAATATAAATTGCTAGAAAATTTAAAATAATAAAATATTATTAAAATCTACCATCATACCCTCTAATTTGACTTCAACACAACTGTTGACATCAATGTACATAGATTTCCAAGATGACACTTGGACTATGCAAGTGGAATATTCTATCAAAAATTCCTCCTAATTCTACTGATTGTGCATACAAGTCTAATGACCGGAACAATGTACAAATCATACAGATTGTACGAATCCGTATAGTATGAAAAAATGACATTGGGGAAAAAAACCTCTAAGGTTTTGGGGAAAAAGTCTCTAATTTCAACAATTTGACAGATGATCTTGGGATTTTTGGGCCTTCCAAACATAATGGCAGGGTTGATTTTGGCCCAAAGTGCTCAAAAAAATCAGCTACCTCTCAGATCTGGTAACTACCTCCCAACTTGAAACCCTTGTAGATCTAGTAAAATATGTCAAATTTGGACAAAATGAAAGCCAATATTAACTTTCTAACACACCTTTGACTCAATCGTGAGCTCATATTACCTCCAACATGCACCAAAATTAACCTGCAATAAAACCCACAAAGAGGAAACCCCCAAAACTAGTGTTTTTTCAAGTTTTTATGATTCACTAGATCACCATAGGGTGCAAGGGAAGAGCATACTCAACCTTACTAAATTCCACCAAGATCTCTCAAGTTAGTGATAGCTCTACCCTCAAATCTAAGAAGGGATTTGTAAGGTCATGCTCGGATACCTTGTAAGAGCTTAAAAGTAGCTCTATCCCAAGATCACCTACAAAAAAAATGAAAACCTTCAACAAGAGAGTATGCAATAAATGAGCTTGCTTGATATTAATATCTATCGAATATGATGATAAGGTATGTTGCAAAAGTGTACAATAACCTTGCTTATATAGACAAGGTGTGATGAAGTACCAAATGCAAAACATTAAATGGTAGGTGTCATTATTAAATGGTATGAGACATCATTAAATGACATAGGACCCTAATATTTAATAAAAAGATAAAAATATAAAATATTATCTAAGAAAATTAAATATGCCTAGGACCTAAGTTGACTTAACATGTAAATAGGACCCCACTAATAACTAGCTAGGAAATTTACCTATTTACACCAGCATGCCTCTTCCATTCTCTTAGGTTTATGAGATTCCATAGTGCTTATACTTTAGGCACTATCACATCCTTTCATGATCATTTTTATAACACTCCTCCAATATATGATCTAGATGATGAGATATATTCTACTTTTCCTATTGCATCCTCATCTTCTCCTCACATTTCCAATATTTTATCTATAGACCATGAGTGTACTTCTATTTATCTCATTGATATTTCAACTTGTATGGATACATTACCTAATGGCATTCCTAAACTCCCTAACCTTATTGTTATTTCTCCTTGTCCTTAACTCAAAGGTTCTCAGACTTCTCTTGAGGATCTCTCTTTTGATGCCTTTAGTAATTATATAATCCACGATCCATATAATGATAATTATCCACTTCTTCTTTCTCCTACTCCTTTCCATTCTCATGTTTCTTAAACCCCCATCTGTAACATTAAACTTGGAATTTATTCTCTATAATAACTTGCCTAAACACCCTCAATGGGATGAGCCACATGCTTGCACTGACACAATTAATTATTGTCCCCCCTTAGTGATGTACCTACATGTAGACACCTAAAAATTGACCATACCTAACCACACTTGACTTTACCCTATCCTATCCACTAACTAACTAAATATTCATTATTTATTTATTTAATTTGACCTTCACCTTTATCCCCCACTTTAATTAAATAAATATTTATTGTTTATTTATTTAATTTTTCCTTCCACATCACCCTTCTCCAATAAATAATTAAACATTTTTTATTATTTAATTAATTATTGAGATTCAGATAACTAACTAAGACCTTGTCTAGATTCATTGAACCTAGACACTTGCCACAAAAGTCAAACTAACTTTGTATCTCATCCATCCATTTCATACTAATATCAAAATATCAACCCTCTAAACCTAGACCTTATCCCTCATGTGACAATTGTCACATGACTACAACTTTAATCCAAACCCTAATCCTTAATCAATCTTGTCCATCAATCAACCAATCTATCTTGGCCCTTGATTCTCCTCTTGGAAATTATATAAATAAGAGGCATCTGATCCTATTTAAGTTTTTAGACACACAAATACCAAGAGGGGGGATGAATTAGTATTTAGTAATTTATAATTTAAACCATCACATTCATAATACCTTGAAAACATAATCAATGGAAATTCAAGTAATGAACACGTCCACACAAGAGAACACCAAATTTATGTGGAAATATTGAAGGGAAAAACCACAGTGAGAATAACTTCTTTGATCTACTACCCAAATCAAACCTCACAAAATAATATAGAACTTAAAATAATTTTGCAGGAACCAACCCACAAGAATTGCAACCTTAAAGGGAGACAACAATCCCCTTGAATTATTATTTGCAAGCATCAACCTACAAGAGACACCAATCCCCTATGACTAAGCTACAACACAGTCACTGAGCACCAACTTAGATTAAGATGCTTCAACCTTGTGTTACATAAATAAATATAGATCTACTTTCACTCAACTTTCTCTCCATCAATAGTCAAACACATCCTCTAATGATATCTCAATTTCGCAACTTAACATCCCTAACTTCTATTTTCTGCTTGCACATCATTTTATATATACATTTTTCATGTAGACACACCACATACCCTATCTTTTTCATAAAAAAATATTTACAATATATATACATTCCAACATATTAACATCTCATGTCAACCTAGAACCCTTTAACACCATCTACAATTTCCATGCCGGCCAAGGATAAACCTTAATTCAAAATGATATTAGACATGTAGTTGACTAGGTCCTAAATCAAATGTGTTACCACTGGTGTAAGATGATGTCATGCACTTCCTTCCATGGTATTAAAATAGTCCTAATTTACATTCACACACTTGCTCCAATTGGCACATGCTTCCTTTTACTGACGCAAACACTCAGACATTATATATAATAAACTAATAAACATAGACTTCACTCTATCACTTCTATCTTGCATCTTTGTAATTCAAAACTTTTGAAACTGGAGAATATGATACTTCACGAGTAGTATTACTTAACTTCCAAACTTCAAGCCATAAAAGTTAATAGTGGTAGAATGTGGTACCAAAACCTATGTATTCTAGTACAGTGCATATTCTGCTTCTAAGCAGCAGACCTCATAACACTTCTACAGACATTTCTAGACTTTTGCAAGAGTGGTAGACATATAAGAACCACTAATACCATGTGTACCAAGAATTTTCATGTCCCCTTCTACAATAATGATAGCATTGACCTTCTGCAACATCTACAACTGATATACTACTTTCACTTATATTTGACATCAGTGATAGTCAACAACACTTTGACATCAATGACAACACTGTGATGAACATTAGCATCTTCTATCTTCAAATCCTTATGCTACTCAAATTTCTATTGAATCTCTTCTCATCGTAGGGTTATTCTATTGCATTTTTTTTCTTCCATATTCATATCCTTATGCTTCCCAAATTTCTATTAAATATCCCATCTTCATATCTATATCATTGTAATTGTCACCCTTGACAATTTCACATTATGTTTTGCTCCCCCTTAAATTATTGGACCTAATTGAGCACCTAGTTTCCTAAGTTATGCATTTGAGGCCTATTTTTAATAATTACCGTTAAATTGCAAGTGGATAACATATACATTTATCTAATGATTTTCCCTTGACACCTTAATTTTTGAAAAATAGGGTAGGGAAACATACGCCTTGGGTGAATTAGCCCCCTATTTTGGCTCCAAATTCAAATCTGTCAGTGTTGACACTTTATTATTTGCAATTCAAAAGCCTAAAGTCATCTATCAAGATTTAATTTGTGGGAAATTAGAATAGTTACATATAAATACCTAGTTATTGCATCATTTAAAATAAAACACAAGATATCTATAAAACTATTGAGAAATTTATGATCAAATATTGTCAAGAGCATTATCAAGCAAGTCAAGAGTAAAATTTTAGTGATTTATTGTAGCAATTCAAGATCCAAGCATCATGCCAAATTTTATGTGAGTTTATGCATGCGTTTATGTTATTATTATTTGTTAAGGCTAACCCCTTTGTAGGTCTCCAAGCAATTCAAGCAAATCTAGTAGGAAAAGATCAAGCCTTGAGGAGATGTGTATCACTCCAGTCCTTCAAGGAAGCCACTAAAGGGTGGTGAGTTGCATTACTTTGTAGATTCATCATTCCTTCTTATCATTTATCCATTTATCATTGTCATTGACATTGTAGAAGTGGAAACACTAACATGGGGTTTGACTAAGACAAGCCCCTAAATGGCACAACCCTTCCTCTCTCTTTGAATGTGTAGGTTTCAAGTTTAGAGGAGAGTGGAAAAAGTTTGAAGACCAATTATCCATTGTTTTAATCAACACCCTACATCTTGACAACTCACGAAATTTCACTTACAGAAATACCCAATAGTAATCTGACGAATTTGCAAATATAAATGGAAAGCTTTGATCTGGCACTAGAGAACTACAAAAACAAATATGAAATCCCTCTACAAGGACACTTACGCACTAGGTGAATTAATCCTCCAAAATTAAGCTTAGATTCATGCCACAGGTGCATAGTTTCCTGCTCTGTCCATTTCAATTGTCCAAATTTGTTTGTGACTTTGTGTTTTAAATATTTGCATCAAAACAATAATTTACACCATTAGTCTAGTTAGATCATTGCATTTCATCTCTAAATTCATCCTAGATTTGGTCAAGAGTTGGTTGAATCACCTTTCAGGTTGTAAGCCAATCATATACCTTGTTCAATTCCTTCAAACCCCCACTACCATCCATCATCCATTGTCCCTATTTAGTGAAATCACTAGGAAAAAGGTGTAAAACCCTAAAAAGGGAGGTCTCCCTAGAAAGGTTTCCCTTTTCCCACCATTTCAATATATGTATGTTGTTCAATTTTCTATTGAATCATCTTGATAACACCATCATTTTGGTTTCATAAGAAACCACATTCCTCCATCTACCCATCAAAATAACAAATCAAGTGGAGATAGGGTGCACTCTACTTCAGCTCTACTTGAGGAGAAACATGGGTTTATTTAAATTAAATCTTTTTCTTGTCTTCACTACCCTACTCTAATTATTCTAACCTTTTTGATCCACCTTTTGAACCTCCTACACTACTTGACACATCTTATGATTCTCTATTTCTTCATGATTTGTATCCCTTCATTCTTTCCCCAACTACCCCTATCCCACATATCGATTTTTCCCATCCTCCCTTTTATTATTTGTCATATCGTTTTTTCCCCTATCACACATCCCACATAAATTTTAATTAAACAAGAGAATTATTGTTTTAATATATATGATGACCATTCCATTAATGTTTTCCTAGATAACACATTAAATGTATGTTAAGATGAAGACATTTTTTTCCTTTTAGTGATAGTACTTTGCTTAATGTGCTTCTTTCTCTTTCTCTCTATACATATAATACTATTTGATGTAATGAATTATAAAGTTAACAATAAATATTCTTAAGTTCATGTGAATTAATTATGTGGTGATGAGATTCTTATGATTTCTTCCTTTCCTTACTCATTAGATGATATCATGTATTTATTCCTTTTTAGAATATTAATAATATTTAGCATTCATCCTTCACCTCCTCTTCAATTTATTCTATCGCACACCATGTGCTCAACTCACACCCTACATCTAAACCAATTAAAACTCCTCACACATATATCCCTCCCCTCATCATAATGTTGAACATTATCCGCAACATGATAATTATCCTTATTCTACTCCCAATTGGACATATGTTTTCACTAAACTTAAGGAGATAGAAATACAATTGGAGAGCCTCACCTCCCCCCCCCTTCTCATTTGAACCCTTCATGGATAGTCTCGCCCCTTACATATAAAATTCTTACACACCCAACCCCTATTGATATGGACTCATTACACTTAGGTAAATATAATAGCCAATGACACCCCATTCATCATATTTGATATTACTATATCCTTTGTTCAATTGTCGCCTAGTAATTTCATAGACCATTAAAAGTAATGCATTAGATTAGTTCTACATGTTACTACATAGCTCCATGCACTCCTTTGTTGATATGATGCATCTATTCAAAAATTGCAATTCAACATAGAACCAAAAACATCTCTCGACTATAAATCACACATTACAAACATGTATCTATTGAAACTATTTAAGACTATACTTCTCAATAATTGTCCTCAATTGTGCACATGAAATTTCATCATCCATATTTTGTTCTTAAATATATGTTGTTAAAAAATTTGTTACCCCATAGCCAAGAGAAATTGAAAGGAAATGGATTTGTGGAATATGCTTCCTATTCTAATTTATGAGTATGCATGCATAAAAAATAAACAAATCATACAATCAAAAGGAAATATACACAAAAGTAATATATTATGGCATATCATGATTTATGTGGGGGAAATTTTTTGAGAGAAAAACATAATCTAGACAAAGAAAATAAACATATTATTAAGAAGTTAGAGGTTACACTGCACTTGTAGAGTCTAAACATTTATAGGAGTATCACCAACTAGAGATTTGGAGCAATTTTGGCAACATAAAATTACTTATAAAACTCACTATCAAAGTGTCCATCTCAAACACCCAATATATAGGAGATGCAATACATGGGTGAGAGTACTCACATGTCATAATCTCAATTTCCTATGTAATTCTCACATATGTGTGAGAGGACTTACATGTGTATCATTCTTCCCCATAGTATTTCTCACACATGTGAGAAAGTTTAATCTCCACCATTTGATCAAAATAAGGTAATCCTGACCCTCCAACTCTTTTGAATCCTTACCCTCTTGAAGCACATCAATCATGAAGTGCCACTTGGAGGCTTCTCCTTCCTCCAAACCCTTCATGCAACCCTAGCCAATGATATCAAGATCAAATCTCCACCATTGGTCAATCATTCTAAAAATATATAAATGAAGTCTCTTGGAGGCTATTTTCATCTATACACCTTGATGCTAATGTTATGTTGATGGTATTGAGAGTAACCACACATATTCAAATACTTAATCACATATCTTAAGCACAACTATAGACAAGAGTATAACAAGAGGTTCTTGGGATATCTTGTAGATGTCTTCTTAAGCTTGGGCACTCAACCTCTTAAAGCTCAAATAGAGGTGCAAGGAAAGCAAGGTATTGATTCATTCCTTTTTAAAAAAAAAATGTTTTGTGTCTTGTTTATTTTCTTGTTCACAATTACAAATAAAGGCAAAGGATTGGGGAAGTCATTTAATAAACTTATATAACACATATTTCCACCCCTCAAATTCAAGTTTTTAACACCCCCTCTACATACTAGTATAATTAAAATACCTCCTTATTTTCACCAAGTATCCTATTTACATAATTTTTAGTTACATTTTTATATCCCCTTATTATTTCTAACCTATCAACTAAGTGCACTATCCACACCTACATTTGACTCAAAACTATTTTTGATTGTCATCCCATACATTAAAGCATCCACACAAAAACCTAGATGAGCTATGACAAATGTGTCATCCTACATAAAGCTCTAATTTAAAAGCACATATACATCTCAACCCCTAAACCCTTACCACACCAATCCTAACATCAAATCCCGCTAATAACAAGTATCTCAATTGTAGTATGCATATTCATCTAAAATATAATTAAAGGGTTCTCGAGACACATAGCGATTCTTTTGCGTAGGGTCATGGCATCACAAAAATATGCCCAATGAATTGTTTTAGGAAACTTGGGTAGAATTATATTGAACTTGCATGACCTTCGTGTGACCACTATTTCTTTTGTTAATTATATTAGTTAGAATTAAGTAGGCACCCTTGGGATTATGAGGTTCTAACATAGTGCAAAATTATGTAGTGTAGAAGAAAGACTGCTTCGTGAACCCAACAAAACCAACATAGAGAATCAAATCTTCTTATTGACATGTGTGAATTGATTTAGAGAGAATTTGAGATACTCCTTATAAACACCCAACCCCACCTTTTGTACATACTTTTCAACCCTAATACCTACTCATATCACATTAATTAAATTATCTCATTTCCCTCTAATGCTATGAGGATATATTAAATCAAACTTAAGTTATTCCAAAATAAAATTGAATAATCCTTTTCTACTGCACGAAAACAAGTGGCCACCTTCCTGCCCATGATGCCCATTAATTTGGATAAGCCTCTCAAATGCCAGCCAAATGGAATTCAATTAAAAGCTAAAAAAATAAGTCAGAACAGCAAGTCAAGTCTTACAGAAAGTTGTATATTTTATCTGCAACATACAGCCTGAAACCTGAAAACTGGCCAAAGACCACCAGATTCTAGGCCTTATTATGCGTTTTCTTCCTCTGAATTTTTTTGGTTTAATGTAGTTTTTGGCCCTTGAAAATCAGTGGGGATTTCATTGTCGGTTCATTCACAATTGCGGCATCAGACAGACGACTGGTAAATGGGCAAATTCAATGCAAAACCTGCTAAGCAGAAGCCATTGAAAATACTTCCAAAAGTTGTTTTGATGGATAAAGAAGAACTCAATAACATGGGAAAAGGCAGGGTTCATTAGATTATTGACTATTTGCCTTGATTATCCAATATAATATCCATTGCAAAAGGTAATGGTCGTGCACATATGTATTCATTGGATTGCCTACTTAATTGTTGTGGATATAGAATATGATACATGCTGTAAAAACTAATGATTTTGTGCATATAGGTATCGATTTTTGAGATTTTAATAAGGTATTGTTTAAAGATGATTCTTATTGTAAAATGTTGATGTGAATGTAGATTTCATTGTTGGTTATAAAAGGTAATCATTATGGATAGATTTTCAAGTATACTGATTTTTTTATAAATGCTTAAAATCAACATAAAATTGTATTGACTATATCATGAAAAATGTTTTGCTAAGTTGTCATGTTCATCATGCTTGAAAATGTTGGAGTATATATCAAAGTGTCATAATATTAGTCTTCCATAATCTTGTGCACAACATTTTAAAAGACTATGTGGATGAAATTTTAGGGAAATCTAATAAAAAATGTATCATGTTCAAGAGTTAAGGAAAATCTTTGAATGGCTTTGATAATACAAGGTTAGGCTAAATCATAAGAAATGTGTTTTTAGAGTTGGTAGTGGCCACCTATTGGGTTTCAATGTCTCTTGGCAAGGTATTGAGGTTGATGCCAAAAACATTGATTCTATTCTTTGCTAAGAAATTTTTCACAACCATATAGCTTACAAAAGAAGATATGAGCTATTCACCAACTTATTGCACAATTAGTAGATTGAACCTTACCATTGACTAAACTCTTAAAGAATATGTTAAATTTGAATGGAAAATCAATTTTTGAAAGCCATTTGAGGACTTGAAATAATATTTGCTAAATGGACACCAATTATCATGTCTACCGTCCATGGAAAACCCTTGTTATATGTATCAACCACTAAATATGCTATTAGAGGTCTTTTGACATTGAATGATGAAAACAAAAAGGAATATGCATTCTATTATATTAGTCATATATTACTAGATTATGTAACATGGTATAACCTAAAGGAAATATTATTCTTGATAATTAGTTTCTCAACACAAAATTTGTATTATGTGATTTATGTCAAGACATGTGTAATCATCAAAGAAGACCTCATGAAATACATGTCTAAAGCTAGCACACATAGGTTATGATGTGAGATAAGTGCATTTGGTACTTTTAGAATTTAATCTCAAGTTCTTTTTCACAAAAATCTATTAAAAGAAAAATGCTTTTCAATCAATTAGTTTTAGCACCATGCCCTACTCATGCACCTATTGATGCATTATTCCTCAATGTACATGTATTACATGTTGACTCGTTTTCTCTTTGGAGTGTGTTATTTAATGGTTCTAGATGCATGATTGGCTTTGATGCATTATTCCTCAATGCACATGTATTACATGTTGACTCATTTTCCCTTTGGAGAGTGTTATTTAATGGTTCTAGATGAATGATTGGCTTTGGGTTAGAAGCGATTTTTATATCTCGCTTGGGTCACCTAATACCCCTCTCATTTTGGCTTGATTTTCCTTCTACCAATAATGTGGTTGAATATGAGGTATTGATTACAAGGTTGTGTGCAACCATTTCCTTAAAGGTTAAATCTCTTAATATCCATGATGATTCACAACTCATATCTACACAAATTAAGGGCACTTGTAGGACCAACGAGACAAAATTAATACAATATCATGAATTGGCACTACAAATGCATGATTATTTTGATTCATTTTTCATTATTGCCATTCCAAGAAAGAAAATTTGGCATATCAACACCACATGTGGCTAGTGTCACCTACTTAATGAGCATAGATGATGGTGGCCCTTATTTTACACTAGTTATTCATAGATCAACAACATACTATTCAAGATGTATCTTCTATAGTTTGTCCTACACTTAGTATTGAAGATTGATTCCACGATATTTATATTTACTTAGAATTAAGGGTATTCCTACCCCAATACTTTTAGAATATTCGCATCTACATATGAAATTCAATTGCTAAGTATTTATTTATTATAGGAGTACTATATAGATGAGGAATTAATGGTCTTTTACTTAGATTTCTTAACCATCAAGAAAAATCCATCACCCTTCAAGAGGCCTATGGGGGCATATGTGGAGGTCACATTAGTGCATTTGAAGTTATCAAAGTTTAGTAGATATTATGTATGATTTACTAGTACAAAAAATAGACAAAATATTCCTATGACTACAAAAGTATACAATATGCAAAAAAATATAATAACTTAAAAATGCACCTACCCACAAGTTTCACCCCATACTTCACCTTGGCCTTTCTTTACTTACAAACCTAGAAAAATTGTACCACCCTCATCTTAAGAGCATACATTTGTCACTACAACTAGTGAATGTAGATAACTAAAAATGTCTAACACATTCTTCTAATTCATCAATTCTAGTCATTATCACTCATAACCCTTTTCATCACTATTAATTAAATATTTTCTAAATATTTGATTAAACTAACCCATCTCTCACATTAATTAAATATTTTTTAATTATTTAATTATTTCATCTTCCCTCCATCACCTTTAATTAAATAATTTTTAGCTATTTAATTAATTAAATCATTTATCCTCATCCACTTTAATTATATAATTTTTAATTATTCAATTAATTCCAAATGTTCTTTTTATCCACATAATTAAATAATTTTTAATTATTTAAATAAAGAATCATGCATTTTTATCATCTCTCATAATTAGATAATTTCTTGATTATTTGATTAGCTAAGTATTCCTCCAAAATTAAAAAAATTATTTAATTTATTTAGTTTGCACATTCCTCAAAAAATAAATAAAATATTTAGTTTACACATTCCTCTAAAAACATTTATTTTATTTATTTCCTAATAATAGCATGTCCTATCTTTATTTTTTCAAATCCTAATTTTAGAAACCAAACTAAATTTAGTGATTATTCCTAAAAATAGTGAGTGGACTTCACTTCACTTCACTTCATCTTTCCATGCAAGCTCATGCATTCTTTTTCATCTCTTATAATTAAATAATTTCTTAATTATTTAATTTATTTAGTTTGCACATTCCTCTAAACATAAATAAATTTTTATTTTATTTATTTTGCTAATTATATTTAATCTTTAGTCTTCTAATCCTAAATTTAGTTAACTCTTCTAAATTTAGTAACTTTGCTAAATTTAGTGAGTGAGCTTCACTTCATCTTTTCATGCAACCCCATGCACAACTTCTTGATCTCTCATCCATCCTCATCCATTAATCTGATCTCACATCTCACATCGTTCATCTCACATCCTGGAAATGTATAAACCAAACATCTTTGATCATTTGATCTCCTCCTCGATTCAACAACTATACTATACTCAATTCATCTTGCTTTTACACAACTAAATTATGCTAAGTTTATGAGCAATCCACATACCATGTGAAGAAGCATATTTCTTATAATTTTGACAATGGAGTAAGGCTTGGCATTTTTGGGTGAGCTAAAGTAGGTTAGATTAGCTTAGTTTTCATCTATTTATGATCTTGTTATTTTATTGTTCTCATTTGATTATTTCTATTGCTTCATTAGTAATAGGTCTATTCATAATTGGATTTGGGATTATTGAGTTGATCTTCATTTTATTTTGAATCATTTGATTGCATGACATTATTCCTATTCACAGTGACTATTTAATGAAATGGGTAGAAGCCATACCTTAAAGAACTATCATGTGGTAATCGATATTTATAATTTTATAATGGATAATATTATCTCTATATTTTACATTCCATCTATCATTGTAATTAAAAAACACATCATTTAAGAACAAGGAGGCAAATAAATCTTAGAAAAAAACCATATGCAATAGAGATTCTTCACTCCATATTATTCATAAGACAATGGATAAGTTGAAGCCATTAATAAGATTATTAAGAAAATACTTGATAAACATGGTACTAATTGGCATACACAACCATGTCCCTATGTTATGGACATATTGTACTAGTATATGCACACCTTTAGGCTTTACACCCTACTCTTTGGTTTATGGTACAAAGACCATCATTCCACTTGAGCTCAAGATTCCATGACTATGCATATCCCTTCGTAATATGATTGATGATTATGAATATTGGGGGCATCATTTACAAGAGCTTGAGACCCTTAATGAGCAAAGAGTCAATGCTTTAAAAAATCTATGAACATATCAAATGTAACCAAAGAAAAAATATAAAATTAGAATCATCTCAAGAGACTTCAAACTAGGTGATTTGATACTTTATGCAAAATCTAACAATCCAAACAAGAAGAAGGAACTTCATAGTAAATTTTGACCTAGCTAGATATGACCATTCATTATTACTTTGTGATTTGTTACTAGTGCCTTTGGCCTTTCCACTTTTGGTGGAATGCTAGTGAAGGACTTGGTTAACATTATGCATCTATCAAGATATTGATTTTGACCACCATACTTGGTAGGTAATTAAATTCATTGATTACCATCTCTCTCATTCCCATATTCATTCTATGAGATTTATCATGCCATCTTTCCCATCTCGAGGAAAATTGTCTTTTGTGCATATTCTTACATGATAATATCTTATCTATACATGATTGTAGCATGCTTATTCATTTTCCCCATTTCCTATTTTCAATTATTAAACTTGTCTATTCAACCACTAAGGTTCCTTACCTTATCATTTGATTGGATACACATCATATGTGATTGATTGCTTATGTCTATATCACTTATTGAGCTTCATTGCATTATCTATCCACATGAGGCAACCACTTTTATGTACTCTTTCATGACCACATCTTGCACAATCAAGTTCGCATGCCTTAGTATGTAGTAAGATATATTATTATCGTACTAGGGGAAATACGGATTCCCAATCTTATTGTGTGCTCACATGGTTATCATGTATTGAGCTCACACTAGGGACAACATTTTCCTTCCCCATGAATTATTGATTGCATGGTAGTGCTTGATATGCCTTATATATAGAGCTTTGCTAACACTAAGGATCGCATGCCTTACATCAACCATTGTGTGCTCATGCACTTGGAGCCACATTGGGGGCACATACATTTTCAAGTGTTCTATTTACAAGTACATGGGTGGAGTTGCCCATTGGGGCCACACTGCCATTTTCATTTTGCTTATTTTACCAAGGGAAAAATTATGTACCTAAATGACTATTTCCAACCCACATGTGCTTACCATACTTATCATTCAAGATGCCTTATTTGGTTGTCACACAATGCATTTGTGGCATTTCTTTCTTTGCATGATATATGTGCTTATATGCTTAGATTATTCTTATATTTTATGTAATATTTTTCCCTCTCTTATGATTTCTTATATCTAACCAATTGAAGGGGGCATATCCTATCACTAGCACTCCTCTATTGTGATTGCAAACAAGTACAAGTATTGGTACAAAGAATCATCACTCTATCTAAATGGATCTCCATCACATGACATGAAAAACACTTGATATACCATGAGATCCTATGACCATTGCATTATCATAACACTCTTTATATAGAGAATTTTGTAACCTTCTCTCCCTCTCTCACTATCGAAGACAATAAGTTCAATTTGTAGTTGTGCTCACTTTAACTTGAATGATATAAGGTAATCATTGCATATTTTTTCTATTTTACATGTTCCCATGGAGCACACTTACCAAGGATGTAAGAAAACATGAAGATGTCTAGTTAGGTCCATTATTTTGCATGAAACTCAATATCCCTTTACATTTGAATATCTACTTTACATGCATTTTTGTGGGTGTTCATATACTTCGAGAATACATAATCATTTTGGGATTCGCATATATACCTCTATGCAGAGGCAACATTTAATGAAAAAATTTACATACCCATTGCCACTTCCCATTTAGTTTTAGGCCCATTTAGATGGAATGTCTAAATATAATTGCATATTGACAAATGACACTCTCTTGTATAAAGTTGAGCTCATTCTTTGATCCTTCACCAGTTCCCATTTATACATCCTCTCACATATTTGATCCTATCTTATAAGCCTCCATAGATATTCATATACATCTACCGTCAATTACACTTAATATTGCCTCCATGTCTAAA
Source organism: Sequoia sempervirens (assembly GCA_007258455.2). Classification (NCBI taxonomy): domain Eukaryota; kingdom Viridiplantae; phylum Streptophyta; class Pinopsida; order Cupressales; family Cupressaceae; genus Sequoia; species Sequoia sempervirens. Next base: position 22,226 of record VDFB02267892.1, read on the forward strand.
TGTTCATTCCCCACATTGATATAAGTGATTTCTTGTCCCGAGTTAATCCTATAATGTGTAGAAGCGATCTCACACCATGTAAAATTGACCCAAAAATTCAAAATCTTCTTAAATTTTGAAAATTTGTCAACTCTCCCCTATTCCACTAGTCACCGTGAGTTGAATTTATGCATGTTTGCATGATTTTATTGGACCGTGTCTTGGGTATTAAAGACATTTAATTTAGATTCATTCATAGTCAAGAATCACTGGAAATCATATGAATTACAAATGGAATCTTTTTAAGAATATTTCAATTTGAAGCAATAAAAAGAGCATGTAACAATTTTACATCATATCATTTAGGACACTTGCATGCCTAAAAAGTGTTGTCTTTGAATCTTCTACACAATTGTGAAGTCAATCTAATAAAGGGGATTGACCTATGAGAACTCGACCCTTACAATTATACGATTTCTCCGAGATATTTATGAATATCACTAGTCTTTATATCATAACAAAATACATAGCTTCAATTTATATTGTGCAAAATCAATTTCATAAATAATATATAGAGTGCTTTTGCATGGAAATGATTTTTGTAATCCCATATAATATAAATTTGACCTGAAGAGAATTAGGTAAAAGACTATTCTTATTCTAAAAAGTCTATCAAGTTAGAGTCTACGTACTTCTAATACCAAGGTGAGAAGAATTCTTAGCTACATTAAATTCTATTATTTTATTGAAAATGCACTTTCTTTTACAATAATATCATGTGATTATATGAGTATTAATAATCTTCCTCGGCAAAAGTGGTGGGGTTCAGTGATTGAAATGAGCAATTTAAAATCATGGCGTCTGAGACAAAATTAATGTGGGCAATGGTATGCAAAACTCATTTGCTGTAATTGCCAGCAGTCCACAGGAATACCACTAGTGTGTTGCAGTCAACGCACGACGCCTAACTTCTATACCACGGCTGATTACAGAAAACAACTTTGACTTGGGAGATTCTTGAATTTTTGTTCTTCTGCAAACTTCCTTTCTGTTTAAGAAACCTCTATATAGATACATAGATTTGTCTTGAACAGGACGACGGATGCCCCAATAATACCCGGCATTGAATTCAAGCCCAATTGGCAGTAAATCAATTGAGAAATGGGTCGGAGAAAGGGCAGGAACACTCACAATTTCTACCTGTTGAATGCATTGGGAATTGCAAGAGAATCTGCAGCACTTCTTGTGCAGAACTTTTCTGTCTTGACAACAGTTGCAGTGCCATTGTTATCCCCTGTTTCTGCTGCACTTCTTGTCTGCCGCGCTATCTCTCCTCACTCTCATATTGCCACCAAATTTGCACTACGAATTCGGGACTCTGCTCATGCAGCCGGATTCCCCAACTGGCGCTATACCCATCTCATATATCACAAGCTTGCTGAGACAATAATTTGTTTCTTCTTCTGTCTTCCTTTTGTCATCACGTTTTCACTGCTTGCAAGAGCAGCAGTAGCCCACACAGTGGCTTCTATCTATGCAGGGGACAATAGGCCTTCTTGGAAAAAGCTGTTTCAAGTACTGCCCAGGCTGTGGAAAGGCCTGGTGATGACTTATATATGGGCGGGTGTTATGGTAATTGGAGCAAATGCTGTGATTTTGGTGTTAGTGTCTGTAATTCTGAAAGTGGTGTGTGTTTTGGGACTTGGTTTTAAATGGGAAGTCGGCGCTGCTTTGGGAGGAGGGATTGTTTACTCCGTTGTTTTTGCCCATGCCATGATTGTCTGCAATTTGGCCACAATTGTGTGTGTAATGGAAGAGTACAATTATGGGATGCAAGCTGTGTGGAAGGCCCTGTTTCTAATGAGAGGGAAGACCCGGATTGTTCTGGTCATGGCGGTCGTTATAAACTTGAGCTCGGTGTTTGTGGAGAGGTTGTTTGTGTATGGAGTGATGAGAGGCGGTGGTGGAATGATGAGAGCGGAAGCGCTTCTGCTGGTGTTGATGTATTCCATGGTGTCTGTAATCGACACTGTGATGACCACTGTGTTTTATTTCACCTGCAAGTCGTCTCGTCTGGAGGATGTTTGCCTAAATGATCTCTGTTCTTCAAATCCATGGGAAAATAAGTTATATTGCAGTTGTCAGCTACAGGACGTCAAGAACAAAAGAGCTACTGTGGCCAACTTTTTGTAAGCCATGGAAGGAAAAATAGCAAGATGGTGGTCTTATTCAAGTGAGATAATGGAACTGGTAGGGTACACACTTTTTCATTGATGTGCTTGTGCATCTAAATTCAAGATTGACGCCCGAATGAGGCTTTGGGATTGTGCTTATCAAGATAAGGCTCAACTGCAGTCTGAAACAGACCTGCCATGTCACGCTAAAGTGATTGTTTGAAAATACAAAATTGTACGTTAGTCTTACTAGGTATTGTCTATCTAGTCTCTAGAATGCACTTTTAACTTTGTCTTTTACTATTGTCTATTCAGTTTCGAAAATGCACTTTTGACTTTATCTTATAATGAAGAAACATGTAAAATTCACTCTACATGTATCTGCTGCAAAGTCTTTTTTTGCATGTGTAAAGAAAACAATATGTGTATGTTTCAAGATCAATTTGTATCTTTGAACTGTTGTTGTGTTGTTAGTTTAGTCATCTAAATATGATAAAAAATAATTTTTAATGTTTAAAAATTTAAATATAATCATTTTTAGTTTTTTAATTTGTTTATTTAACATAGAAGAGGGGTAATTTTTTTATTAAAACAAGAAGAGGTAAAAAGTAAGGGCACTACACAACCCTATCAAGCTCCACCAAATGATCCAATTGTTGAGACAGATCTGGGGGTAACTGGCCCCCGTCCATCAGATTCCAATCGTGAATATGATCAGAAGCCCATTTAGCCAAACAATCAGCAACACCATTCCATTCTCTAGGAATATGAGTGAAAGTAACAAACTCCAAAGAAGCACAGAGGTTAAGAATCTGATCAACAACCAAAGCCAACTACCAGCTAACATCATATAACTGCCGCCTATTCAACAAGTTCACCACAACCTGGGAATTAGACTCACATATGATCCTTTGCCACCCCAATTGACTTCCACGCTCCACAACGGATAAAATGGCCTGAGCCTCTATTAAATTATTAGTATGAAGACCCTTATAAACAAAGAAGATAAATTGAACATCTCCAAAGCTATCCCAACCAACACCACCAATTCCAGCATGACCAGGGTTTCCTCGAGAAGAGCCATCTGTGTTGATTTTTAAGACTCCTTGAGGAGGAGGAGACCATCTCCCCTCCCTATTCACCTTCAGGGTAGGATGTCTACATCTGATGCGCATGAGTTGTTGTTGTTGAGGAGGAAGATGAAGACGATTACATCAACCAACATCACAAGGATCCACTAATATAGTCAAATCACACTTAGCCGCAACAGTTTCTTCCAAAGAATGTAGAATTTTCCACCACAAGCGAGGGGCCACCAACATCACATCTTGAAAAATTCGACGATTCCTTTCCAAACAAAGGTCCCAGATAATAAAGGATGGGCCGAGAGCCCAAGCAGCTTGAAGAAAGGAAGTAGAAACAGGGGCCCTGCCCCACCAATCCACAAACTCAACCAACGAGGAAACATGCCGACAAGGCGTATTCCATACCCTCCACCAAAAATGCCAAATCTCCCTAGTATAGGAACATTGGAAGAAGAGATGAGAGACACTCTCCTCACCATTACGACACAAAACACACATTGAAGGGCCTTGGAAACCACACTTACATAAATTATCCCAAGTAAGACACCAAGTTTGAGCAACTAACCACATGAAGAAATTGCACTTGGGCCACGATAACTTGTGCCAAACTTGCTTCCACCAAGGGACCTCAATATCCCCAAACAGCCTACCAAAAAGGCTTATAATAGACACACTTGGTCACAAGAAATCATGCAAGCCAGAACCAGGGTCCCCCTCGGAATTACAACAAGAAGCCAAAGTGAGCAAGATCCGCCTATCCTCCACAAACCTCCCAGGTGCCACTGGAAGGATGCTTCAGAAAGCTTATAGTAGATGCAATGTTGTGTAACCTTATGTCCCTCAATAATCCCCAAAAAAAAAAAATCAGAAAGGGACTAGAGGTGAGGAAAAGTAGAAAGAATAGGTGGGTGACCATCCCAAGAATCTAACCAAAAAAGAGCTTGTGACCCCAAATGACAAATCCAAGAAAGTATGCGCCTAATCAAATGTGCCCCCACTTTCAAAGTATGCCAAATCATAGAACCACTCCCCTCCAGAGGATAGCGAGGAACCTCAAAAGAAGCAACACCCCTAAGATATTTATGGTTGAGAATACGGGCCCATAATTGGTCCTGATTGGTACACCAATGCCAATAAAGCTTAGTAGAAAGAACTTTCGCATTCAAAATAGCAAAGTGTAAACCAAGACCACCCTTCTACTTTTGTCTACACATAGATTCCCACTTAACAAGGCTCCACTTAGTAAACATCAAGTTACCACTCCAAAGAAATTGACGTGAGAGACCATCAAATTCCCTAAGGAAATACATAGGGGCTGCTTGAACAAAGCATCTGTAGATGGGAAGGGCTTGGATAACAGACTTGAGAAGAGTCACTCTAGCAGCTATAGACAACCACCGATGAGTCCAATGAGTAACCTTCTGCCTTAGCTTATCAAACAACATCTGTCAGGAGGACATAGGCTGATGACCAACAGCAAGAGGAATATCTAAATAGACAAAGGGAAGAGACCCAATTTGAAATCGCAAAATAGCTACAATCTGTCGTTGGATAGCTTGAGGAGTGTTAAAGAAGAAAATAGAAGACTTCTGCTCATTGAATTTCTGACCCGAAGCAGCAAGGTAGATATCCAAAGCCTACCTAAAGGATTCAGCTTCCTGAATACGAGCCAATCCCATAAGAGAGGTGTCATCCACAAACTGGAGATGAGAAAGCATTGGCAAACCCAAACCCCACTGCCATCCATGAATCAAGCCTTGAGAAACCCAAAATTTAAGAAGTCGACCCAGCCCCTCCGCCATTATAATAAATAGATAAGGAGAGAGCGGATCCCCCTGATGAAGACCCCTGGTAGCACCAAAAAGCTCTTAAGGTTCACCATTCACAATAACCGAAAATGAGGAAGAAGTAACACAACTCATAGTCCAACTCACCCAATCTAAAGAAAATCCAATGGCCAGCAGAATCTTCTGAAGAAAGCTCCATTCAACTTTGTCATAAGCTTTGGCCATATCCAACTTGATGAACATAGACTTATCCTTAGAGGTCGCCATGGAATGAATGACCTCAGAGGCTACCACCACCCCATCCAAAATTTGATGACCTGCCACAAAGCCTCCCTACTCCTCATAAATGACAACAAGCAAACAAGGTTTAAGCCTCTCAACAATCAATTTTGTAATAATCTTATACACCACATTATAGAGCACAATAGGTCTAAAGAATTCAAGCCTATCAGCACCTTCCTTTTTAGGAATGAGAACCAGAAAAGTAGCATTCAGGGATCAAAGCATCTACTTACTATGGAGAGACTCCCAGACAACCTCCAACAAATCCAACTTCACAATATCCCAAAACTCTTTGAAAAATTCGACTGGGAAACCATCAGGGCTAGGAGCTTTCCCCTTATTCATCCCAAACACAACCTCCTCCACTTCAGACAGAGTAATCGGACGAGTAAGAGAAACATTCAAATAATTAGAGATCAAAGAAGGAATGAAAGCAAGGACCATATTCTCATCAGCCTCAACAATAAGTGAATCCTCAATAAACAAAGCAGAGTAAAATTGTCGAGCCTCTCTAGACAAAGCCTATTGTGGAGAAATCAAAAGACCCTCATAATTAAAAAGAGAAGAGATATAACACTTATTCCGACGAGCTTGCATCGAATGATGGAAGAAAGCAGTGTTCTTGTCACCCTTTTGAAGCCAGTCAATCCTAGCCTTTTGTTTCCAAAAAATATCTTCACGAAGCTCCCACTCCACCAATTTTAGAGCCTAGGACTCAACATGTCCAAGAGCTTCCAAAAATCCCAAATCCTGAATTTGGCGAGTAATAACAATAAGACGATCCTGCGCTTCCCTTTTCTTGGCCCGAAGATTGCCAAAACATGACCTATTCCATCACTTTAGATGATACTTGATATATTGCAGCTTCTTAACAAGAGAATACATAGCAGTACCATATGCAAGCGCTCCATCCCGCTACCACTGAGCAACAAGATCATACAAGGTTGAATCTTGAAGCCACATAAGATGAAATTTGAAAGGAGGATTCTTTGGAGTAAGAGAAGAAGAAGCAAAAAACTTAATTGACCAATGATCAAAGCCACACTAGTCAAGAATCTCAGAGCAAGTGACCATGCTGTCGCCCACCCAAAAACTAGAAATAAGAAATCTATCCAACCGCTCAGATATCGCTTCTGGCCCACGCTGTCTATTATTCCAAGTGAATATACCATTAGAGGGTTTAACATCAACAAGAGAAAGAGAAGTGAAGGAGGTTGCGTTTGGTATGAATAAGGGGAAAGCTCCTGGCCCTGATGGTTTCCTAGTCAAATTTTTCCATGAGTTTTGGGATATTGTGAAGCTAGATTTGTTGGAGGTTGTCCAGGAGTCTCTCCATAGTAAGCAGATGCTTCGAATCCTAAATGCTTCTAGAAAATCTATTGTGGTAGAATATTGAGGGTAGTGAATACTTATCCACCTCCCTAAATAGAGCATGTTGTTTGG
>VDFB02267893.1:0-37777 GCA_007258455.2 Sequoia sempervirens
TTCCTCGGCAAAAGTGGTGGGGTTCAGTGATTGAAATGAGCAATTTAAAATCATGGCGTCTGAGACAAAATTAATGTGGGCAATGGTATGCAAAACTCATTTGCTGTAATTGCCAGCAGTCCACAGGAATACCACTAGTGTGTTGCAGTCAACGCACGACGCCTAACTTCTATACCACGGCTGATTACAGAAAACAACTTTGACTTGGGAGATTCTTGAATTTTTGTTCTTCTGCAAACTTCCTTTCTGTTTAAGAAACCTCTATATAGATACATAGATTTGTCTTGAACAGGACGACGGATGCCCCAATAATACCCGGCATTGAATTCAAGCCCAATTGGCAGTAAATCAATTGAGAAATGGGTCGGAGAAAGGGCAGGAACACTCACAATTTCTACCTGTTGAATGCATTGGGAATTGCAAGAGAATCTGCAGCACTTCTTGTGCAGAACTTTTCTGTCTTGACAACAGTTGCAGTGCCATTGTTATCCCCTGTTTCTGCTGCACTTCTTGTCTGCCGCGCTATCTCTCCTCACTCTCATATTGCCACCAAATTTGCACTACGAATTCGGGACTCTGCTCATGCAGCCGGATTCCCCAACTGGCGCTATACCCATCTCATATATCACAAGCTTGCTGAGACAATAATTTGTTTCTTCTTCTGTCTTCCTTTTGTCATCACGTTTTCACTGCTTGCAAGAGCAGCAGTAGCCCACACAGTGGCTTCTATCTATGCAGGGGACAATAGGCCTTCTTGGAAAAAGCTGTTTCAAGTACTGCCCAGGCTGTGGAAAGGCCTGGTGGTGACTTATATATGGGCGGGTGTTATGGTAATTGGAGCAAATGCTGTGATTTTGGTGTTAGTGTCTGTAATTCTGAAAGTGGTGTGTGTTTTGGGACTTGGTTTTAAATGGGAAGTTGGCGCTGCTTTGGGAGGAGGGATTGTTTACTCCGTTGTTTTTGCCCATGCCATGATTGTCTGCAATTTGGCCACAATTGTGTGTGTAATGGAAGAGTACAATTATGGGATGCAAGCTGTGTGGAAGGCCCTGTTTCTAATAAGAGGGAAGACCCGGATTGTTCTGGTCATGGCGGTCGTTATAAACTTGAGCTCGGTGTTTGTGGAGAGGTTGTTTGTGTATGGAGTGATGAGAGGCGGTGGTGGAATGATGAGAGCGGAAGCGCTTCTGCTGGTGTTGATGTATTCCATGGTGGGTGTAATCGACACTGTGATGACCACTGTGTTTTATTTCACTTGCAAGTCGTCTCGTCTGGAGGATGTTTGCCTAAATGATCTCTGTTCTTCAAATCCATGGGAAAATAAGTTATATTGCAGTTGTCAGCTACAGGACGTCAAGAACAAAAGAGCTACTGTGGCCAACTTTTTGTAAGCCATGGAAGGAAAAATAGCAAGATGGTGGTCTTATTCAAGTGAGATAATGGAACTGGTAGTGTACACACTTTTTCATTGATGTGCTTGTGCATCTAAATTCAAGATTGACGCCCGAATGAGGCTTTGGGATTGTGCTTATCAAGATAAGGCTCAACTGCAGTCTGAAACAGACCTGCCATGTCACGCTAAAGTGATTGTTTGAAAATACAAAATTGTACGTTAGTCTTACTAGGTATTGTCTATCTAGTCTCTAGAATGCACTTTTAACTTTGTCTTTTACTATTGTCTATTCAGTTTCGAAAATGCACTTTTGACTTTATCTTATAATGAAGAAACATGTAAAATTCACTCTACATGTATCTGCCGCAAAGTCTTCTTTTGCATGTGTAAAGAAAACAATATGTGTATGTTTCAAGATCAATTTGTATCTTTGAACTCTTGTTGTGTTGTTAGTTTAGTCAGCTAAATATGATAAAAAATAATTTTTAATGTTTAAAAATTTAAATGTAATCATTTTTAGTTTTTTAATTTGTTTATTTAACATAAAGGAGGGGTAAATTTTTTATTAAAACAAGAAGAGGTAAAAAATAAGGGCACTACATAGCCCTATCAAGCTCCACCAAATGATTCAACTGTTGAGACAGATTTGGGGGTAACTGGCCCCCGTCCATCAGATTCCAATCGTGAATATGATCAGAAGCCCATTTAGCCAAACAATCAGCAACACCATTCCATTCTCTAGGAATATGAGTGAAAGTAACAAACTCCAAAGAAGCACAGAGGTTAAGAATCTGATCAACAACCAAAGCCAACTACCAGCTAACATCATCTAACTGCCGCCTATTCAACAAGTTCATCACAACCTGGGAATCAGACTCACATATGATCCTTCGCCACCCCAATTGACTTCCACGCTCCACAACGGATAAAATGGCCTGAGCCTCCATTAAATTATTAGTATGAAGACCCTTATAAACAAAGAAGATAAATTGAACATCTCCAAAGCTATCCCAACCAACACCACCAATTCCAGCAAGACCAGGGTTTCCTCGAGAAGAGCCATCTGTGTTGATTTTTAAGACTCCCTGAGGAGGAGGAGACCATCTCCCCTCCCTATTCACTTTCAGGGTAGGATGTCTACATCTGATGCGCATGAGTTGTTTTGTTGAGGAGGAAGATGAAGACGATTACAGCAACCAACATCACAAGGATCCACTGATACAGTCAAATCACACTTAGCCGCAACAATTTCTTCCAAAGAATGTAGAATTTTCCACCACAAGCGAGGGGCCACCAACATCACATCCTGAAAAATTCGATGATTCCTTTCCAAACAAAGGTCCCAGATAATAAAGGATGGGCCAAGAGCCCAAGAAGCTTGAAGAAAGGAAGTAGAAACAGGGGCCCTGCCCCACCGATCCACAAACTCAACCAACGAGGAAACATGCCGACAAGGCGTATTCCATACCCTCCACCAAAAATGCCAAATCTCCCTAGCATAGGAACATTGGAAGAAGAGATGAGAGACACTCTCCTCACCATTACGACACAAAACACACATTGAAGGGCCTTGGAAACCACACTTACATAAATTATCCCAAGTAAGACACCAAGTTTGAGCAACTAACCACATGAAGAAATTGCACTTGGGCCACGATAACTTGTGCCAAACTTGCTTCCACCAAGGGACCTCAATATCCCCAAACAACTGCTTACCAAGCTACTTATAACCAACAAACACAAAGTACTTCCCAGACAAATCAGAACCATCCCAAGCCAAGACAGCAAGTCCCCTCAAAGAATTACAAGCACAAGAAGCCATAAGCTGAGCAAGATCACGCCTATCCTCCACAGACCCGCCAGGTGGCCACTCGGAAGGATGCTTCCAACGAAAACTTATAGCCGATCCACAATGTTGTGCAACCTTATAATGCTCAATAGTATCCCAGCCAACCGCAAAAAAACATCAGAAAGGGACTAGAGGTGAGGAAAAGTAGAAAGAATAGGTGGGTGACCATCCCAAGAATCTAACCAAAAAAGAGCCTGTGACCCCGAATGACAAATCCAAAAAAGCATGCGCCTAATCAAATGTGCCCCCACTTTCAAAGTATGCCAAATCATAGAACCACTCCCCTCCAAAGGATAGCGAGGAACCTCAAAAGAAGCAACACCCCTAAGATATTTATGGTTGAGAATACGGGCCCATAACTGGTCCTGATTGGTATACCAATGCCAATAAAGCTTAGTAGAAAGAACTTTCCCATTCAAAATAGCAAAGTGTAAACCAAGACCACCCTTCTACTTTGGTCTACATATAGATTCCCACTTAACAAGGCTCCACTTAGTAGACATCAAGTTACCACTCCAAAGAAATTGACATGAGAGAGCATCAAATTCCCTAAGGAAATACATAGGGACTGCTTGAACAAAGCATCTGTAAATGGGAAGGGCTTGGATAACAGACTTGAGAAGAGTCACTCTAGCAGCTATAGACAACCACCGATGAGTCCAATGAGTAACCTTATGCCTTAGCTTATCAAACAACATCTGTTAGGAGGACATAGGCTGATGACCAACAGCAAGAGGAATATCTAAATAGACAAAGGGAAGAGACCCAATTTGAAATCGCAAAATAGCTGCAATCCGTCATTGGATAGCTTGAGGAGTATTAAAGAAGAAAATAGAAGACTTCTACTCCTTGAATTTCTGACCCGAAGCAGCAAGGTAGATATCCAAAGCCTGCCTAAAGGATTCAGCTTCCCGAATACGAGCCAATCCCATAAGAGAGGTGTCATCCACAAACTGGAGATGAGAAAGCATTGGCAAACCCAAACCCCACTGCCATCCATGAATCAAGCCTTGAGAAACCCAAAATTTAAGAAGTCGACCCAGCCCCTCTGCCATTATAATAAACAGATAAGGAGAGAGCGGATCCCCCTGACGAAGACCCCTGGTAGCACCAAAAAGCTCTTAAGGTTCACCATTCACAATAACCGAAAATGAGGAAGAAGTAACACAACTCATAGTCCAACTCACCCAATCTAAAGAAAATCCAAAGGCCAGCAGAATCTTCTGAAGAAAGCTCCATTCAACTTTGTCATAAGCTTTGGCCATATCCAACTTGATGAACATAGACTTATCCTTAGAGGTCGCCATGGAATGAATGACCTCAAAGGCTACCACCACCCCATCCAAAATTTGATGACCTGCCACAAAGCCTCCCTGCTCCTCATAAATGACAACAAGCAAACAAGGTTTAAGCCTCTCAACAATTAATTTTGTAATAATCTTATACACCACATTATAGAGCACAATAGGTCTAAAGAATTCAAGCCTATCAGCACCTTCCTTTTTAGGAATGAGAACTAGAAAAGTAGCATTCAGGGATCAAAGCATCTGCTTACTATGGAGAGACTCCCAGACAACCTCCAACAAATCCAACTTCACAATATCCCAAAACTCTTGGAAAAATTCGACTGGGAAACCATCAGGGCCAGGAGCTTTCCCCTTATTCATCCCAAACACAACCTCCTCCACTTTAGACAGAGTAATTGGACGAGTAAGAGAAACATTCAAATAATTAGAGATCAAAGAAGGAATGAAAGCAAGGACCATATTCTCATCAACCTCAACAATAAGTGAATCCTCAGTAAACAAAGCAGAGTAAAATTATCGAGCCTCTCTAGACAAAGCCTATTGTGGAGAAATCAAAAGACCCTCATAATTAAAAAGAGAAGAGATATAACACTTATTCCGACAAGCTTGCATCAAATGATGGAAGAAAGCAGTGTTCTTGTCACCCTCTTGAAGCCAGTCAATCCTAGCCTTTTGTTTCCAGAAAATATCTTCACGAAGCTCCCACTCCACCAATTTTAGAGCCTAGGACTCAACATGTCCAAGAGCTTCCAAAAATCCCAAATCCTGAATTTGGCGAGTAATAACAACAAGACAATCCTGCGCTTCCCTTTTCTTGGCCCGAAGATTGCCAAAACATGACCTATTCCATCACTTTAGATGATACTTGATATATTGCAACTTCTTAACAAGAGAATACATAGCAGTACCATATGCAGGCGCTCCATCCCACTACCACTGACCAACAAGATCATACAAGGTCAAATCTTGAAGCCACATAAGATGAAATTTGAAAGGAGGATTCTTTGGAGTAGGAGAAGAAGAAGCAAAAAACTTAATTGACCAATGATCAAAGCCACACTAGTCAAGAATCTCAGAGCAAGTGACCATGCTGCCGCCCACCCAAAAACTAGAAATAAGAAATCTATCCAACCGCTCAGATATCGCTTCTGGCCCACGCTATCTATTATTCCAAGTGAATATACCATTAGAGGGTTTAACGTCAACAAGATAAAGAGAAGTGAAGGAGGTTGTGTTTGGTATGAATAAGGGGAAAGCTCCTAGCCCTGATGGTTTCCTAGTCGAATTTTTCCAGGAGTTTTGGGATATTGTGAAGCTAGATTTGTTGGAGGTTGTCCAGGAGTCTCTCCATAGTAAGTAGATGCTTCGAATCCTAAATGCTACTAGAAAATCTATTGTGGTAGAATATTGAGGGTAGTGAATACTTACCCACCTCCCTAAATAGAGCATGTTGTTTGGGCGACATATTTAATGGATTTTTCAAACATCTTTCCTCTCTAATTCTTTCTTTTCCCTTTTGAGCTCTTTTTTATTTTTATCTTATTCTTTTTGTATTGTTTGTTGCTCTTTTTTCTATTTCTTGTCTCTCCTTTGCTAAATTATGTGTAACTCATTTTCTCATCATTGACATTCTCTTTCAATTTTTTATTACTCCAAGTCTCTAGCAATAATTCTTGCATTTGTTCTCTCCTCAATTTGTTCTCATTTTATTTTTTTTAGCTCCTATATTTCTTTCTTTATTTACTCTTGCACTCCATAAATAAATCCATTTATCATCTACAATGACAAGTTGAGATTTTCAACTAAGTCAAATTCATTATCAACTTGAGTATTTGAGGTATCCTTCACTAAATGAACATGTAGTCTAAGGAAATAACTAATGTGAGAATTGATCTAGCCTCCCAATGGTTGGTTGGATTCTACTTCAATTTTATTTTGGCCCTCACTAACATTTGGATTCAAAGCTTCATCTCCTCCCAATTTTGTAACATCCTCCTCCACTTCCCAATCTCTGTGCATTTAACATAAAAGTGTACCAATGGAGATGTATTCATTGTTTTTAGTGGAGATGACAATGAAGGAATTTTCCTTCATCAAAGTTTACAGGAATACCAAGGATCAAATCCTCCTTCATCAACCATGATGCTTGGGTTGGGTCCAAATGGAAACACTGAGTCCCTCTTCCTACTAATTATGTTGACTTGATTCAAGATAATCACTTATGTGATTATCATTAGCATTTCTTTGCATTACACAAAAAAATTCCTCACTGAATTGTTCAAGTGTTTCATGTATAGTATCCTCCCTTCAAGGATTCGGTAGTAGCTCATTATTCACCTCTCTTTGTGGCACATCCAAATGTGAAAGACTAAGAAATTTCTATGTAGAAAAAGCCCCATAAGGTGTAGTAAAATTGAAATGTCTTATTGGAACACATTTTCTCCATGAGTGCATCTAGATTAAGGGGCCATATTTATGCCTTATTAAATCCATAATTTATATTTTCAATAGTCAATTATTTTTAGAATGTCATGCTACCAAGTTGTGCCAATTCTACCCTTATAATGTCCAAATTTAGATATTTAGTCATCCATGCTACTCTTCACTCTTGAAATATAATTTTGTTGTCTCCTTTAAAAAAATAAAGTTGTGAAGAAAGCCCCTAGCCTATCCTCATTTCCTATAGGCTAAAGGGTAAAGCAAAGGAAATATATTTTAATATTATTTTAAGTTGGGCCTAGTAGTTTAAATTAATTTAAGGGACAACTTAGATATTATTAAAAAAAAATTGTTTTCAACACTAATAAGATAAAAAGGTATTTTAAAATAATTAAAACAAAATAACATAAAAAGTATTTATTAAATACTTAAGGAAATCGGACCCATGGGCCCAACTAGAGTGCTACAAAAAAGGGCCCTTGCATTTACTTGGAATATCATGTTTTTTCATTATTTTTGACATACAATTTGTAGCCTTTCATTTTTACATTCAAGTTTGCTTCCAAGATGAAAACCCTTGGTTGGTTTGAGGATCTTAGAGGATAAAAACCCTCTAGGATTTTCACTATTAGATTTGGGAACACAAATATTCATCTCCAACATTGGTTGATTCTATCTAGGAGTTGCATGCATGCTAATTCAAAGTATATGCAAATTCGTGGTTAATAATTTGAATGTATATTTTATAATTTTATAGTTTGTTCCACCATCCATTCTTGCTAGATCTTGGATGCCACTCTTGGGAGAATTTTCATCATTGTTCCATCATTGGTTTGAGGATTTTTGACACATTTTATAATTGCTACAATACCACTATAATTAAATCAACATTTTGGCCAAGTTTCAAGTTTGCATGTTATTGCTATAGTGTCTTTATAGAAAAATAAACATTTTTTTGGGAATAATTATTCATCATTAGTCCAATGACCAACATATGTACAGCCATCAAATTGAGTATACTAGCATTGAGGAGGAAAATTCACCATCATATGTTATAGATTTTATAGATCTAGTGACAATACCATCACCATTGCTTGAGAGAGTAAATTTTCCCTAACTATTTTCATTTTTTATTATCAATTTCCATATCATATTTAGGCATATCAACATTTAGATAAGGTTACAACAACACTTTAAGCAAGTGATGTTATCATATTTTATTTTTGTAGATATTTATTAATTGTTATCAATATATAGGAAGGCCTAGGACTTTTCTAATACCTCTAATTAATTGTTCCCAACTACCACATGACCTCTCAAGGTCATTTTCCTCACCATTATTGCTACTACAATACATTTATAGTTAAATATAACCACCAAACTTGCCTAATATTCACCATAGAGGGCTCCTACAACTATTCATATATCATTTCCATTCAAATGTAATTACTGAAAGTTTGAAAATTATACATATAAATGATTGTAAGTTGCTCTAGCATTTTCAAATCTAATAAAGGAATTTTGAAGGTGGTCAATTGGTTTGTAATTCATATCCATGAGAATTTAATATCCTATGATTCCATTCTTGAATGTTTATTGGCATTTGAGAGTTAATTCATTTATCTTCAGTCATATCAACACTTCTATTTGAATTTTGTGACTAGAGACTACTCATATTTGAGTATACTGGTATGTTAAAGGGTGTTAAGTTGTGTAAGGAAGCTAAGGTAGCAGAACAACTTCCTACACTAATCTTGAGAGGAGAATAATGCAAAACTTCTATAGATCTTTAATATTTATAGAAACTTAAACAAAAATAAACACAAATATCATGCATACCATGACACGGTGATTTACGTGGGGAAAACCCTTTCAGGAGAAAAATACCACACTCCAAAAGCTGCCCAATATATTATTCAACAATCACAAAGATTACAATATACTTGTAGAGCAAGCTTCTCACAGGAGTATCACCACTCAGAGATCAAGAGACAAAATGACCACTATCAGACTCTCAGAATACATCACTCTCTCTCTACTGCATTCGTAATACAACACCCTCATAAAATAGAGTTACATTCTAGGGAAAGATAGGGCAACAAAATATCCACCACTAGATCTAAAACCTAATAATTAATGGTCTAGATTTACAATATATCACTATTTAATGTATGTTGGCCATTTTAGGAGTTTCCAGAAAAAGTTAACACGCTCACATTTTGCTCTTTGCTGCCATTGTATACACCTATCGATGTAACTAGGATATATATATATATATAAATATATATACATCATATCAATAATAAATCATATATAATTGCAAGGTTGAGACACATTTTCCCAAAAAATATCACACTTGTCGAACACCTTGCAAGAGCAACGTGAGGGTGTAAATATCATCTCTTTAATTGATAGAGGTCGAAAGCCCATAGTCTTTGAACACCATCTGAACTTCTTTGTGCTCACAGGCTGAGTTAAAGAATCAACAACATTCATCAAAGTCTCTACCTTAACCAGCTTCACCCTGCCATCTTTGACCATATCTCTAACAAAATGATATTGTACATCAATGTGCTTGGTCCTGGCATGAAATGTCGGGTTCTTGGCTCTAGACATATCGCACTTTGTTTGTCGCAATAAATTGTCATTGCACCTTGTTTTATTCCAATATCTTGAACACAGTATCTTAAGCCAAATGGCTTCTTTACAAGCATGAGTAGTTGCCATATACTCTACTTTAGTAGTGGACAAAGCAACCACATCCTATCTCTTACCCATCCAACTAATTGCACCACCAAATAAAGTAAACACATAAGCACTGATGGATTTTCTGCTATCAACATCACCTACACAGTCTGAATCCACATAACCATGAATATCAAGGGAAATCTCATCTTCAGTCATATTATTATTATAACACAAGGAATAATTTGAGGTACCCCAAAAATATTTGAAGACTCTTTTAATTGTATCCCAATGAACTCTACTAGGATTAGACATATATCTGGAAATAACTTCCACAACTTGGGCAATGTCTGGTCTTGTACAAACCATAACATACATCAAACTTCCAACTGCACTCTGGTAAGGAACTATGCTCATGTCTTCCATCTCTGATGGAGATATTGAACAATTTGACATAGATAAATTTGTTCCAACTGAAACAAGGAACACACAATGGTCTACAATCCTGCATATCAAACTTCTGTAAAATTGACATACTCACTTTGGCCAAGCCATAGCTTTCTGTTCACTTTATCTCTTTTAATTTCCATCCCAAAAATGTGTTTAGCTACACCAAGATCTTTCATTTCAAATCTAGCAACAAGTTGAAGTTGATATTTTAGTTTTGAAATCATACCTTTCCCTTTACCAATAAATAACATATCATCAACATATAACACAATAAACAAGAAATGATCACCATCAGCTTTATAATAAACACAATGATCTAATTTAGAATGCTCAAATCCCAAAATGAACACATATATATCAAATTTTGGGTACCACATCCTAGGACTCTATTTTAGGCCATACAAAGATTTCTTCAATTTTCAAACCAACTTACTTTTACCTTTCACCACATAGTGCTATGGATGTGTCATATAAATATCCTCCAAATCACCATGAAGGAAATTAGTTTTCACATCCATTTGCTCAACCTCTAAATCATAAGCAACAACAATATCAAGCAAAAATCTAATGGACATCATTTTTGCAACAGGAGAAAATATCTAACCATAATCAACACCCTCAACTTGAGAGTAACCCTTCACAACCAACCTTTCTTTGTACTTCTCAATACCTCCATCTGAACTAATCTTTTTCTTGAACACCCATTTGCAGCCAATAGGTTTTCGTCCTTCAAACAATGGTACAAGATCCCATGTATCATTCTTTTTCAAAGATGTCATTTCTTCATCCATAGCAATCTTCCAGGATTTTGCATCATTCATACCTAGTGCCTCTTCTACAGATCTAGGTTCATCCATGTTAGTATTCAAAGCACATCTCCCATCATTAGGTGAATACCTTTCAGGTGGTTTTCTATGTCTTGTGGACCTAAAAACAAGTTGAGTTGGAGGTTCTTCCCGCTCTTCTGAAGATGTAGAGCTAGATGAGCTCTCCTAAACGTCTTGTCTATTCTTAGGCCTTGATTTAGCTTTCTCAGGTGTAGAAGGAAATTGAATCACATCTTCCTATTTACTTTGTTTTGGATGTAATTTAATAGAATAAGGCTTAGTTTCTCTAAAAATAACACTTCTACTATGTATTACCTTTTGTGCAACAAGATCCCAAAGCTTGTATCCTTTCACACCATAACTATATCCGATGAAGATACATTTCATAGCCTTGTTCTCCAACTTTGTTCACTTCTCCTTTGGCACATGTGCATATGCCTCACAACCAAAAACTCTAAGATGTCTTAATGAAGGCTTGCAACCCGACCATGCCTCTATAAGCATCTTATCAACAAGAGCTGCTGCAGGAGACCTATTAATTAGGTAACAGGCAGTAGCAACAACTTCAGCCCAAAACCTTTGTTCTAGGCCAACACCACTCAACATACTCCTAATCTTCTCCATCAGTGTCCTATTCGTTCTTTCTGCAACTCCATTATGTTGTGGAGAATACAGAGTTGTCTTATGTCTATGAATACCACAATATTTACATAATCTATCAAAATTGTTAAAGTGAAATTCACTGCCATTATCAATCCTCAAAACATTTTATTTTCTTTCCAGTCTACAACTCAACCATTGCTTTAAATTCTTTAAATCGACTAAAAACTTCATATTTACTCTTTAGAAAATATACTCATGTCCTACTATAATTATCAATAAATGAAACATAATATGTGGATTTACCAATCGAAGGATCATCTATAGGACCAAACACATCAGAATGAATAAGATCCAATACACCACAAGATTTATGAGAACTCGAGTAAAACTGAATGCAGTTTTGTTTTCCATAAATGCAATGCTCACAAAAATCGAATTCAAGATTACAATAAGACAAACCTTCAACAAGGTTTTTATTTTTCAAGGTCCTTAGACCCTTTTATCCAATGTGGCCAAATCTCTGGTGCCATAACATAGTTTTCTCTACAAGATTTTTTTTTTTCAAAAGAAAGAGAACCCTTGGATACCCAAAAGCCATGACCATCTACTGAAGGTGAAACCCTAACTTCTTCCATAGACTTTCTTTTTACAAAAGTACTATTGCACTCAACAGTGCATGCATCAAGCTTATACAATGTTCCATATCTGACACCTCTAGCAATCACCATAGCACCTCTAACCATTTTGCATCTGGCATCAAAAAATACTACCTGCACACTTGCATCTATTAGTTTTCTCATAGATAACAAATTTTGCACTAATCCAGGGATATGCAACACACCATTAATCTTTTTTATTCTATCACCAAGAAACTTGATCTTAACTTTACCATGGCCAACAATGTCTAAATGAGAATCATCACCCAAGTACACCTTACCTCCATTAAATTCTTCATATTCACAAAACCAATCTCTATTAATGGTCATATGGAAAGATGCACCTGAGTCAATTAAACCATGCATCATTACCTGCACGAGTTGCCAAAGCTACAATGAATGCATCACCATCTTCCTTCTTGGACTCAGAATCATAATCAAATTTCTTCTTTTTCTTCTTCTTTTCTTCTTTGCACTCCTTATGAACATGTCCAGGCTTACCGCAGTTCCAACAAATAACTTTGAACTTTCTAGGAGATTTAGATCTCCCCTTGGACTTGGATTTGTCACGCTTCTCATTTTTCTTTCCTTTTTCCTTAGGTCTTCCACAAACATTTATGGCCTCCTTGGTAGTGATGGATACCTTCCTTCTCATCTCTTTAGAAAGAAAATAACCCACCACATCTTCAGTCTTCAATATATAAAAAGTACTCCCAATAGCCATAACAAGAGAATCCCATGAATCAGGAAAAGAACAAAGTAGGATCTAACATTTCTCCTCATCCATTTTGACACCAACTGATGCCAATTGATCCACCAACATATTGAATGCTTCTAGGTGGCCTATGATTTTTCCACCCTCATCCATTCTCAAGGAATACAACTTCTTCCTCAAGAAAATTGTATTCACTAAAGATTTATCCTGATACATCTCACCAAGATTCTTCCATAGTTTGTATGCAGAGGTCTCCTCATGGACATTAATTAAAACAGATTCTTCCAAGCACAATTTGATTAGACCCTTGGATTTACGGTCCATAACATCATATTGAGCAACCTGAGTAGGATCTGCAAGCCTTGAAACATTATCATCAACATCATCCCATATATCTCGATCTATCAACATAACCACCATCTTTAGCATCCACGTCTCAAAATCATTTTTAGAAAATTTGTCCACCTCTATTCTCCTTGATGAACTTTCCATCTAAAAATTCCTACAACAAGATCACAAAGTGTCTTCTACACAAGTTCCCACTCAAATATGGATTAGTTCAAAAAACCCAATAGCCCACAACTAAAACCAAAGGTGATCAGACTATGATACCACTTGTAAGGAAGCTAAGGTAGCAAAAAAAATTCCTACACTTATCTTGAGATGAGAATAATGCAAAAAAATTACAAATCTTTAACAGTTACAAAAAAATAAACAAAAATAAACACAAATATCATGCATACTAAGACACGGTGATTTACGTGGGGAAAAACCTTTCGAGAGAAAATCCACACACTCTAAAAGCTTCCTAATAAATTATTCAGCAATCACAAAGATTACAAAATACTTGCAAAGGAAGCTTCTTATAGGAGTATCACCACTTAGAGATCAAGAGACAACATGACCGCTATCATACTCTTATAATACATCACTCTCTCTCTATCGCAGTCGTAATACAATGCCCTCATAAAATAGAGTTACATTCTAGGGAAAGACAGTCCAACAAAATATCCGCGATTAGATCTAAAACCTAATAATTAATGGTCTATATTTACAGTATATCATTATTTAATGTATGTCAGCCATTTTAGGAGTTTCCTGAAAAATTTAACACTCACATTTTTCTCTTTATTGCCATTGTATAATCAGTGTAATTAGGAAATATATATATATCCTATCAACAATAAATTGTATATAATTGCAAGGTTGAGACACATTTTCCCAACAAGTTGGTTGTCTAATTCATATCAAACCATAACCGATACTTTCATTTGGGTCATTATCATCTACAAGTTGTATTTTTCTAGTTTGGGTGAAGTTGAAGTTGTTTTCTAGATATGGAGGGTTTTGATAATAAATTTGTAGTAGTTAGTTTCATTTTGTTTGCTATTTTAGTTCATGGTTTTACATCAAAATTAAAAAAACATAAGAACCATAAAATACATAATAATTCCTAGTTGGAGACATTACAAGTTCTTAAATGTTGAAAACACACTTATATCAAGTGGCTCTAGTTTGTGAGGTGTGGGATAGCAAGCAAGTTAGTAGGTCAAGTGACCCTAACTTCTAAATTAATATCAAAGAAAAATGATTCTATAGCCATAAAAAATAAACAAGTGTATTTTAATTTGTGAAACACCACTTGGAACTAATCTCACAATTTGATGCAACTAATTTAGTTGTAGATCTTGTCATCCATGCATGGCTTGAGCAACTATATATGCACCTAGTTTACAACCAACAATCTAATTAAGTTATTTTCTTTTTCTTCAATAATGAAATATACTATTATTAAGTTATTTTGTTATTTATTTATGAATCGTGAGCCTCAATCTAATTTATAATGTTGTAGGATAGATTTAAAATGTAATATTAACAACTAGTTTTATTATTATTTATTTCTTATTGGAGAGCCTTATAATCGATTTTTGTATTTTTATATTCATCATCCATAGTAAATGGACTAGAATCTAGGCACGACAATACTAAAAGTTGTTGTAGTAGGGTTGATATGTGGATCAATATGGATCTTTTTGATATGATGGTTGACATATAATATTGTTTAGGAAGGGTTATAGCTTGTTATGTAAAGTATATATTAGTATCAATAGTAGGATGCTAATTGTCATGATTAATATATATATATAGAAATAAAATTAGATAAATGTCATTTAAAACATGTACAATTGAAGCTCCAACCATTTATGTCATATCACTATTTTTGACAAAACTATTAGTATATTTGAAACATAACTTTATAATTTTAATCATGTGTACTCTATTTGATGAATATTTATCTACAAATTTTTATTAGACATTTTTTATAGATTAAGTAACTTTTACTTACAAATTATAAGGAATGTAGTAAAAAAAAAAAATTATATTAAACACAATTCTAAATACAATTGTTGTAACTAATTGGGCCATGTGGTCAATTTCTATAACTATTATAGGAACCCAAAATACCATCAAGCCATATACTCTAGGGAAGAATCACCATGCAATTAATCATTTTATTTAAGACTACTTGTAGATATTGTTTTAAAATAAGAATATAGTATAATTTTATTTATACATAAAAGGTTACACGAACAAAATTAGTAGGTAAAAGCTTTAAAATGCTTTATTACACATAAAGTATACAAAATCAATTAAGATGTAAACATAATGAAACTTTAATCTCACATTTTATTTGATAAAAATTAATTAAATTTATTCATCTAATGGAAAAATTAGTATATATTTATGTTAATTTTAATTTAGTTTTAGGTTTACTTTAGCTTAATATTTTAACATAATTATATATTGGCATGTGGTACACTGTTATAGTAATTTGGCTTGTGACTTGATATTTAATTTTTACCTATTTCATTTTCAATTATATCCATCTTCATACATTTAATTTTAATTTTATCTTCAGTTAGTTGAGGAAGGCTTATTTGAGGATTTATTGGGTATGGTTTTCTTTTCCTTTATCTTCTCATGGGAATGAGCCTTGAGCTATGGATGTTAGTTTTGGAGGGCTTATTTGAGGAGTGTAGAGGATGGTTATGGGTTGGAATGGTCTCTTTGTTTAATCTTACTTTAAAATAAGAGACTTACATCTTGCTTGGTCTATTGAGTTACATTAAATGTTTAATCTTTGAGTTGAATGATTGGATGTTAGTTAAGGCTTTTCTATTTGGGTTTTTGTGAAGGAGATCTTAATTTTCATATATTGAGAACTTAGAGGTGTTAATATGATATGTTATATGGTTTTGATTTATTAGTTCTCTTTATATTCTTTTGTTTCTTCTTGGAGGTTCATTTTTAGATGAAATTGAAGTTTGAGGTTTTTTTGGAGCTATTGTGATCATTATGTTTGTGGCCGTGTATTTATTTTATATTTCATTGTTTTTTATTAACAACATAGAGGCTCTTGTTAGAGTAAAGTAATTAATTAAATTTACTCTCCTCTTAAGACTTCACTTTATGCACTTATATTAGTCATTTAATAATTAATATTAATTATTAAATGCACTCACCTTTAGGGTTAGGGTTTCCTTTCGGTTTAGATCTCCTTTTATAAGGATTGATCTCTTGTATTCTATTCTCTTGATGTTCATTTTTTTAGTTTGATAATATATTCTTGCATATTGTCAGAGCAAAACCCTTGTTTTGTTTCCTACAGATTTCTTCCTTGTGACAGGTTTTTGCATGCAGATTTCTTGGGCTTAATAGATTTGTTTTTCATCAAATCTTACATGGTATCAGAGCTGGATCTGCTGTAGCTTGTTCATGTTTGAAGAAAAAAGGGAGCAAGGGTTTGATAAAAGAAATTTGGGATTCTTTGGAAAATTTGAGAGGTTCTAGGTGTAGTTTTTAGATCTGGTATTCCTTGCCCAACAATATTTTTTGTTTCTTTTTTGCCTGCAAAAAGATAAAATAAAAAAAAATTAGGGTTTTTTACAAGCGCATGCATGTGAAACAACATTTTTTTTGGGTTTCCCTCTCTATGCTGTTCACAATGGTGTCCTTCCTGGTATCGTTTACCAAACTTGCACCTTATTCCTCTGAACGTCGTGCATGAGCCGACGTCTGCGTTGGCAGATCTGAAAAGGCAAAACTTCAAACCCCTGCGGGCACCGTACTTTGATTTGAAAGTTATTTTACCTGCGATTGCTATCCAGATATGTAGTCTATTTCATCAATAAATTCTTCAAGTACACAGAGATTTGTCTCAATCATCTACTGCTTTCTATTGTTTTATGGCTTTCAGTTTGTACTGGGGATTGAATTTTTGCATTGTGGGGGGTGTTTTTTCTTGCTTTCTGTCAATTACATCAGAAAACCAGAATCTATAAACACCAAAAAAAAAAAACAAACCCCTTCTGCATCTTTTGTCTAGTTCTGAAAGACCACTAAATAATAATAATAAAAAATTCAGAGCAGTTGAGGCACAGTTCACAGGATGGCCAATAGATCTATTGAATCTCTCACACCGCATAATTATCACACTTGGAAGGGTCACATGATGACTCTTCTCCAGTCTTGAGGGTTATAGTCCTGTTTGGATGAGGTTCAACCTCAGTTGACTCGCGCCTTTGAGGTTATGCAGCACAAGAACAATATGGATCAGGCTATGGGATTGATGGCTTTACACATTTTCGACAGTCTCCTGTTTCATCTTGATGGTTGTCTCACTCCTCGAGCCATTTGGACCAAGTTTGATGGACTTTTTGGTACTATCAATGAGTTCAGAGCTTTGCAGCTTGAGGCCGAGTTAACTTCCTTGGTACCTGATTTGTTTCCCTCCATTGAGGACTTCCTGATGAAGTTCAAACAACAAAGATCTATCTTGCAGGGTTGTGGAAAGGTTAAGACTAATACAGAGTGCATCTTCCTAATCCTCTCCAAGCTTCGGGGTCCATTTCAGATCTTCTCTTCGATCTTCTATTCCACCATGGATGCCTTGGGTGCTCGACATGTCATGCCTACTTTTGAGGTCTTTTGTGATCATCTAACTCGTGAGCAAGCTAAGCTCAAGTAGATGGATTCACTTTCAGGTTCACAGAACCAAGCGTTGGTAGCCCAGTCCTCCAAGGGAAAACAAAAGCAGAAACCAAAGCCTAAGAAAGATTCAGGGGCTAGTGAGAATCCCTCCAAGCCACCACCTAAGTTTGATTCAAAACCACAACCCAAACATAAATCTTCGCAGTCTGGTGAGTCTTCCTCCAAGACTAAGAAGAAATCTAGCGATCCTTGCAGTTTTTGTGGCAAGGAAGGACATCCAATTTCCAGGTGTTGGAAATGTTTAGAGGCTTTAGAGGAAGCCATGCAACAGCATAATATCAGTGCACCTCAGCCTCCTTCACAACCCATAGGGAAAGGTCATGATCTTTCTGCACAAGCATTGTCCTCAGAATCCACTTGGATTCTAGATTCTGGTGCCTCTCACCATATGACACACACAAAGGATTTGGTCACTGCTCTTGCCCCTACAAGCACTAGACATATTGCAGTTGGTGACTCAGCACAACTTTCAGTTTAGGGTTCAGGTACTGTTTCATTGGATGGTGGTTGTCTTCAAGATGTGCTTCTGGTTCCTGACATTTGGACAAACCTTCTATCTGTTTATCAGATTTTCCACTCTGGCTCTGGTAAGACAGTTGCGTTCTCACCACATGATGTGGTTATTCGAGACCTTCATGATCCTGACTTGGTTGTGGCTACTAGGAGTGTGGATTCTGCATCACGCTTATACAAATTTGATGGCTTTGAGAGTTCAGACACTGTTGGTTCCTCTCTTATAGCCCATGCAGATTCAGTGAGAAGGCTTTGGCATGAGGGTTTTGGCCATGTCAATTATAGATATCTACAGCAGATGAGTACACAGGCACTTGTGATTGGGCTTCCACAGATTTCTTGTATTGATGGTGTATGTCAAGGTTGTGCCCTTGGCAAACATCATCGAGATCCTTTTCCTAAGGGTTGAGCCACTCGTGCTAGGGCACCCCTAGAGTTGGTACACAGTGATCTTATGTCTTTTCTGACTCCTTCCTTTTCAGGGGCCCGCTACGTGCTCACTTTTATTGATGACCTCTCCAGATGTACATGGGTGTACTTTCTGATGTCTTTGACTCATTCAGGACTTTTAAGACATTTGTGGAGAAGCAATCTGGACTTTCTATCAGGAGGATATGCACAGATAATGGGGGGAATATGTTAATCAGGCTTTTACAGATTTTTGCACTAAGCATGGTTTATAGCATCAGTTTACAGTCCCTTATACCCCTCAGCAGAATGGTGTCGCTGAGAGAAAGAACAGAACCTTATGGGAGATGGAAAATTGTATGATATAGTCTCGAGCTATGAGTTCTTCATTTTGGGCTGAGGCAGTCAATTGTGCCAATTATATTCAGAATCAGATGCCTCATAAGGCATTGCGACATATGACTCCTGAGGAGGCTTGGAGCCATGTCAAGCTTGATGTTTCTACATTTCGAGTTTTTGGTAGTGAGGCTTGGGTATTTATTCCTGATGCTCAGTGGAAATCCATGGAGAGGAAGAGCCGACCACTCATATTTGTTGGCTACTGTGAGGATGCTAAGGCATATAGTTTGTTTGATCCTGATTCTAGAGAGGTCTTGTTTCAGTGGGATGTCCAGTTTGATGAGCGCTATCCTCAGATGGATTCTCCATCACCGGCTTCTCCCTCATTGCCTACTCCTCCCTCTTCATCTCTTGAGGATTACTTATCTCTTGAGGATGATGTAGATGATGATCCACCATCTCCACCACCACTAGTTGCTCCACATTTGCCTAGGCAGGCCTGTGTTACTATTGAGGCAGCTGGTTCTTTGGCAGGTGATCCTTCAGATACTCATCGTACTCGTGCTTAGACATCTGGTTCTAGTCTTTTGAGTCATGCCATTTTGGATGATCCTCAAAAGTTTTCAGAGGCGATAGGTCACCTTGAGTGGGATAGGGCCATGGATGAGGAGTATTCTTCTGTGATGAAGAATCATACTTGGGATCTTTGTCCTCTTCCTAAGGGAAGAAAGTTGGTTTGGTGCAAGTGGGTGTACCGTACCAAGTATGCTGCAGATGGTTCTATTGATAAGTATAAGGCACGTCTTGTTGCGAAGGGGTTTTCTCAGGTAGAGGGTATTGACTACTCCGAGACCTTTACTCCTGTCCCCAAGATGAACTCTATATGCCTTGTACTTTCACTTGCAGCTTCACAGGGATGGACAGTGTTTCAAATGGATGTGAAGAGTACTTTCTTGCATGGAGACCTACATGAGGAAATCTATATGGAGCAGCCTCAGGGATTTGTGCAAGACACTTCTTTGGTTTTTCGACTTCGGCGTTCATTGTATGGTCTCAAACAAGCCCCTCGGGCTTGGTATGAGAAGATGGACTCTTTTTTGCTTTCCTCTCACTTCACACGCTGTCATTTTGATCACACAGTTTATATTCAGCGCCAGGATGGTGATCTTTTGATTCTTGTGCTATATGTAGATGATCTCATTCTTATAGGTAGCTCATCCTCCATGATTCAGAGTGTT
Source organism: Sequoia sempervirens (assembly GCA_007258455.2). Lineage (NCBI taxonomy): Eukaryota > Viridiplantae > Streptophyta > Pinopsida > Cupressales > Cupressaceae > Sequoia > Sequoia sempervirens. Next base: position 20,475 of record VDFB02267893.1, read on the forward strand.
CAAAGAGCTTTGACGGAGCAGTTTGAGATGACAGATCTTGGTCTTCTACACTTCTTTCTAGGTCTTCAGGTTATTCAGTCTTCAGATGGGATTTCCATATTTTAGGAGAAGTATGCTCTTGATATGCTTCAATGATTTGGCATGCTTGATTGCAAGTATGCCCCCACTCCATTTCAGTCAGGTGTTATTCTATCTTCCACTTGTTCTACTCCTTCAGTGGATCCCACTTTATACAGGCAGTTGGTTGGCAGTTTGTTGTACCTGACACATTCTCATCCTGATCTTTCCTTTGCGGTTGGCCTTGTCTCTAGGTTCTCCCATGATCCTCATGAGAGCCATTGGAAAGCAGCCAAACGTATTTTGAGGTACATTCGGGGCACCACACATTATGGCATTCACTACACTTCAGGATCCCCTCACATCATTGGCTTCACTGACTCAGATTGGGCTGGTGATGTCAATGATCAGAAGTCTACTTCTGGCTTTGTTTTTTGCCTTGGTTCTGGTCCTATCACATGGTCTTGCAAGAAGCAGTCTGCTATTGCACTATCATCTACAGAGGCTGAGTACCAAGTAGCAGTGTTAGCCAGTCAGGAGGTTTTATGGCTTCGGCAGTTGATGATAGAGTTTGGGTTTCCTCCAGATAGTCCCACTATTCTTTGGTGTGACAATCAGAGTGCCATTCACATTTCTCGCAACCCAGTGGAGCATTAGCAGACAAAGCACATTGAAATCCACATGCACTTCATCAGGCAGTTGATTCATGATGGTTCTCTCATCTTGGAGTACATTCCGACAGAGGAGCAGGTTGCAGACATCTTCACTAAACCTTTGGCATCTCCGCGCTATCTTCAGTTGCGCTCCATGCTTGGGGTGAAGGAAGTTGTCCAAGTGGGGGGTCTCAGTGAGGCCTTCCTTCCTTCATGTTTTTTTCTTTCAGCATGTTTCTTTATCTCTTTTTGGAGAGGAGTTTTTTCCCACTGGGTTTTCTCCTTTACTCCTCTTTATAGAGATTTTGTTGTATTCGGGTACCTGATCAGGCCATGTTGTCGAGACCCACAGTTGCATTGTAGTTCCTTTGCTTTCTTTTGCATTGTTTGTAGCTGCATTGTTGCTCATCTTAAGGGGGGGTGTTAGAGTAAAGTAATTAATTAACTTTACTCTCCTCTTAAGACTTCACTTTATGCACTTATATTAGTCATTTAATAAATAATATTAATTATTAAATGCACTCACCTTTAGGGTTAGGGTTTCCTTTCGGTTTAGATCTCCTTTTATAAGGATTGATCTCTTGTATTCTATTCTCTTGATGTTCATTTTTTCAGTCTGATAATACATTCTTGCATATTGTCAGAGCAAAACCCTTGTTTTGTTTCCTACAGATTTCTTCCTTGTGATAGGTTTTTTCATGCAGATTTCTTGGGCTTAATAGATTTGTTTTTCATCAAATCTTACAGCTCTGTACTCTCTTTCAATTTTTGACTATGGATAACTTGGGAGAGATATGAGATTAGCATGGTAAGAGAGCTATTGCAGCAGATTATTTTGTATGTCATTGTGGGTGTTCCTTAGTACTACATGATATTGATGGCATTCACTACATCTTATATGTGAGTTCTATTGGTGAACTTTTGGGTGCCTTGATTTATTTTAGATTTGATGTTACCGATGCATGGGGAAGTTTAGGTTGTATATACATGTCCTTTGTTGGATGTTCTCATAATACTAAGGCATTGAAGATCTTGATGTTATTTATCACATTTGTATGTGTTACCATCTAGGACAAATTTTTTATGCAATATAGTGTATATACAAGGAATTGCGATCAATTTTTGTATTGATTTAGATATGTTGATTGCATGAGGTTTACCTATATGGTAAGTATAGCTTGGTTTTGAGGAATGGATAGTTGGATGCGTTAGCAACTAGTTGTGAATTCTATTCTTGGTAGCTACTCAAACCTATTTGTTATAATTATATTTAGTGTTTGTGTTGGTTACCAAATTGATGCAAAATTCATGCTTCTATGTGATAGTAAGTGTCACAATTTTTTGAATTGCATCTTGTCTTTTGTGCACTAGTGTGATGGAGAATGAAAGGATGCATGTTTGAGATGGTGGCCACCTTTGTTATTGTTGTAGGTATCTTGATGGATTACATGGAGCACTTAGATGCTTTCCTTGAAGATAAAGAGGTCATAAGAAACCAAAATGGCTACAATAGAGTGGCATTGCCTCCTCCCTAGAATGAGGTAAGCTATCATCTTATAAACTACTTTACTATTGAAGAAATATTCTTGATGGTCCATGGTTACCATTTTCCCCTATTAGACAATTTAAGGCACCAAAGGCTTGTGATTTTTCCATACTTTCTTCTTTCTTCTTTATAGTAGTGCATAAATAATGAAACCAACCTCTCTTTGCATCAAGATCTCATTCTCTTCTTATACTAGTATAACCTCAACATCACGTCTATGCTTTTTTTTCTAGAGTCATTGATATGGCCTAGATTTCTATGGTAGAGCCCAATGTAGCTAAAAGTAACAATAAGGATAAAGGAAAAAAGAAGGGTTCTCAAACACTTAACAACATAGAGGAGGGTAACAATGGTTCTCCCCCAACCCTTTCTCCTAATGATGTGGATCCCACTATGCTTGGGAAGCCCAAATCTAAGTCTATTATTTAGAAAAAGCCTAGACACCATTCCCTTGAGCACATACTCCTAGCTCTAAGAGGGGACAAGGTTGACCAACCTAAGGAGCCCCCTTCTAAAGATAAACTACACAAACACAAGAAGACTATGATGAATTTTGTTGAGGATAATATTTTTGTTGAAGCATCCTTTCTCCCTAATTTGAGGCAAATTAACCATCCTAACAAGGACAATTATTGAAGGCCATTGGGGGTAATAGAAGGTTTGTGATATTGATAAACATATGTATTGTTAAGGACATTGGAACAAGAAAAAGGTGAAAGAGGGGTCCTTCGTATGACTAAGAGTCTAGAAGGAGAGACTACTTAAACCCAGAAGGTGGTGGAATAGATTAGCACAAATTTTGAGTCTTTTCCTTTCTCTAACTCCAACACCTCAAAGGGTGACTTGTTGGACATGGATTATGTGCATGACTCTCCTCCTAAAGACTCTATGCCTAAGGCTAACTCTAAGGAATTTGAGGACAAGGATACCTTCTAGGACAATGTTACTTAGGAGCATGAAAATGTTCCTACTAACCTCGACTCCCTTGCTAAAATACATGATTTTGAGGATGTTGATTTTACCAAATATCATACATGTGCCCTTTGTACCATGATTTGGAATGGATTCCAACAACCTAGGTGAGATTCAAAAGAATATCAATAGTATGGAGAATATGATTTACAAGATAGATAACATAATTGATGACATATGTGGTGCTCTCTTACCTAGATAGCGATTTTACAAGTTAATTTGAAGAAAAGGAAAATCATGCAAGACAATTGCATGAGCAAGAACAAAAAGAATCATAAACAAGTTGATATGAAGGAGGAACATGCAGGTACTATTCCTTAGGAGAAAAAAATTAACTCCCTATGCAAAATTGGAAGAACCTCACTGCTCAGTATAGAATGTAATGTTTGTTGCTTTGTTGCTATCCTCCTACTGTCCCGGGTACCTCTTGTTGGATTTTCCATATTTTTTAATTCAATTGGTAGATTGGTTACTCTTATAATAGCTTATGATTATTATTTTATTAAAAGACTATGAAACCTTGATGTTTAGTTGATGCTTGTTTGATTCTTAATTAGTTAAAAATTTATTTTGACTTGGCGACTTCTTTTTATAAGGGGCCAAGACCTTATCAAAAATAATTTACATGAATCATTTTACTAAAAAAAAATTAATGAATTATATATTTATATTGACAAGAATAAACATCAACATTAATAATTAATTAAGAAGAAATAAATCTTGATAGCTATGACTACTATTAGCTTAAAACAATCTCACTCACAAATTAAATATTTTCTTTATTCCTATTTAAATAACTCCACATATAATCTTCAAATTCACAGCATATTACTCTTTTAAGTGATACTGAAGATGGAAAGTATTCAATCCAAATTGTTTCCATTGTAACAGATCACTCTATATTTTTTAAAGATTTGGGTGGCCTTAATTGCAGTAAACACAACTCAATCAAGATACATGTGAGAATGTCATTGATTTATGTTAGTCAAAATCCCTTTGCATATTCCTCTGTTACCTAGCATTCACTCACTGCTCAAAACAGTCCACACCAACAATGGCAGACACAAATCTGTACATTAGGCTTCTTTTCAAATGCACAAAATGCTTGCACCAAAAATATGAAAACTGCAATTTTATTTGATCAATTTTGTGACAGTTACAAAGAAAATGCAGAGTTTGATGGTTTATTGGCCAAAAAATATTAATAGAATTAAGTTAATGGAAAAGTTTGTACAATTGGTGTATTATTGTAAAGCACTAAAGGAGAAGAATAAGAAAAACAACCCAATTCTAAATTTAAAACACAGCTACAATGATGAAGGGGACTGGTGAGATGGAGAAGATCCATAGGAACCAGGCTGATTAGATGCAGGAGATGGAGGGGGGGAAACTGTTCGTCTTTTAACAGCTTTCAAACTTGTCTTCAAATTTGGGTCTGCTAAAAATGTCATTCCGCCATTATTGTAGCTCTCAGAGCTTCTGAATTTATGCTTTCTTCCCACCAATCTGTGAGATGGCACTTGCAAGACTTTTCCTGTAATGTAACCAAACAAATATAAGCGAAATTGTATGATTAATTTGAATTTGAATTGTATATATTTTTCAATCGATGTTTCGAATCAAAAACATTAAGAAAAAAACCTGAAATTGAAGATGGCATGGCTATGGTGATGATGAGCATGAATAGTGTGAAGCAACAATACCATTTTAAGCTTTTGAATGCAGCCATTGTGATGAAACAGTAAGGCCTTGACTTGTGTTTTGTTTACATTTATATGACAACTGTAGAGTGATATACAAATGTGTTTGGTTGGATTCCTGTAATATCATATTGAATCTGGTAAGATTGTCCTTTAAATTATGGGTATTCTGGCCCACGCGATTCTTTCCTTCCCTTTTTAATGATACACGTAAGTTTTGTTTTAGATTTAAGTACAAGTCAAATTTACATAATGAATAATACTTTGATACTTTATTTATATGTTAAAGTAACAAATATTTTTTAGTTTTTAGTATTTAAAAATAATTCATTATATTTACATTATTTATCATGCAAAGTTTTGTTAATTTTTTAAATTTGACAATCATATATGTAAATTTTAAAATAATATTTAACAATTAATATATTATTATATATATTTAAGATAATTTATATAAATAAATAAATAAAATATTGTACAATTTATTAGGAAAAAAAACAAAAACATTGTAATAGAATGTTGTGATTTAACAATTTAAAAAATCAATAAAAAATCGTTTCACATGAAAATAGAATGTAGATTTTTCTTTTTCTTTTATGGATTTGCTAACTACCTCTCATGTTGTCATTATAGAATTACGCCTATCCACGTAAATATTGATAATATTTGAAAATAGAATTTTATGATACTGTCCACTTTTTAAATAATTGAAAAAAATCAATAAAAAACCATTGCACATGAAAATAGAAAGTAGATTTTTGTTTTTCTTTCATGGATTTGCTAACCACCTATATGTTGTGCTACCATTGTAGAGTTAGACGTAATAAAATATAAAAGAAAAAATTAAAATAAGAAACAAAACTAACATATTTATCTTAAAACACATATTCCATTTGTATATGACAAATTGATTAAAAATAAATGCTCATTTATAGACATCTTGTACATAGACTTATTTATCAAAGCTCAACTATTACTAGTGCATATATTGTGGTAACATTTTGGATAAGGATATAGTGTTGATGGGTATTTTGACACACCAACAATTAGAACAATTTAGTTCTCTTGTTTGAAAGGTTTCAAGTAAAATCACAAAAGTCCTTTATAGTCTTCTTAATAGATTAGCCTAGAATATTTCAACATTCAAGCTCTTAACTATTTCGTTCAAGGGGCTCTAGCAAAACACTCAATGATTCAAAACCATTTGATAGAAATTTTTAAAATCTATAAGGACAATTTATACCCACTTGTTAAAATTATACCTTTAAATTTGTACACAATCAAATAATTCTTTTTAAAACATATTTATATTAATACTACAACCATGAGTTAAATTAACTACATCCTTGGAAAATGAAAATTTATTCGTATAGAGCTTAAGAGAATTCAAAACTTCATTTTAATACTTTGTGCTATTGTGTATGAGAACTTTTACAAGAAAATTTCATATAGAACCCAAAAAACTTAACTTGAGGATTGTCTATACACAAATAATAGAATTGAATATTTTGTGCTTTTTTACCTCATCCAACTACTAACTTCAATATCCAATCAATCAATCCTTGTCCCAACTAATCTAAGAAAGTAATAACATAAATCTAAACTACACCTAAATTAACTAATGGTTCAAAAAAGAAAAAAAGGAGGGTGGGAAGGAAATGGTTAGAGAAAATCCAAGTCCTATAATTCCTCTTCCATGGGTCATTCTTTGAATAAACAACTTCAACCATAACTGATCCTCACATGACCAATCTCTAGAATCACTACATAGGTTGATTCAATCTTTGATGAAACTAAATATAAGTGAAAGATAAAATTCATGTTAATTGATATGACCTTGCTTACCCTGGCATGGATCTTTTTATTGTCACCCTCAACTCTAAGGGATGACACAAAACCTAGACTTGAGGATAAAGTCGATCTAGGTAAGATGACAACCTTATGATTGAACCAAGGACAAGAAAAATCTAATGACACAATATTGGACCTTGTATTTTGTGCTTCAAGCTCCACAATACTTGGGAGGGTAATCCTATTAAGGGTCTTAAGAGGTAAATAAATATCTCTAATAATCTTTATTAAACATTAATACAAAGACAACTAACTCCAATTCAAATAGTAAATAAGAATAATTTTCTATTACTAATTCAAATTATGTTAGTATCATACTAGTTTATAGCTATAAACCCTAAACATGTGGATAATTGACACATTCACAAATGTATAAGAAAAATATTTCAAATTAGTAGGTGCATGCATGATTCTTTATAACTTTACTAGAATTGGAAGTAAATAAATTATACAAAATAATTTACCTTCATGTCAAATAAGAAAAGGGATGATTGAATAGAATAAAAATCATGTTTATTCTTTGCATCCTTTAATAAAAATGAAGATAATAACACTCTAATAACTTATACCTTGTTATAGATGTTCGATATTTGTAAATTTGAGGTGTTGGGTTAATTGTAACCATAGGAAACCAATGTCTTATCTTGCAAGATAAAGTCAATTCAAGAATAATAACAATACATTTGAAAGAATTATTTTCAATATAAATGAGCCTATGTCACATGGCTTTGCCTTACATAACCTAGACCTTCAAATTCTTTCATGTTTTAACAATGTAACCCATTCTTAACAATCCATTCCCAATCCATAAACCCTACAAACTAGGTTAGAAAGGCTTCCAATTACAAACAACTAATAATATAAAATTTTATTATATCCCTTAGACACAAATTAACCAAAACTTGTCACAAGTGCAACAAATGTGCACTTAGAAATCTCTTAGATTCCTTGAAGCATACAAGAAGAAACAAAGACAAGTTAAAGAGTAAAACAAAAATGAGTCTTATATTAATTTCATACAAAAAAATATAGTGTCATAACATAAATTGGACTTAGAATTAGATAATACCCACATTGAAGTAGATTTTTACATCAATTTGGCATTGCAAATTTCAAGAAGCTACCCTAAGATTGACCTATTAAAAATCTATTAGCCTATCCCTAGAACTTGATAGCTCACCCAAAATGACCCAAAAAAATACATAACTTAACAAGTAGGGGAAATACCTAAATTAAAAATAGCATTGACACATGGCACGGTCCTCTAGTCTTTTTTAACAATTGAATTAGCCATAAAGAATATACCTCAACATCTTCAAACTTACCCTCCTTTTCTCCTTATTCAAGTAAACCAAAAATGATTTTCACAATGTAATTGCACCTCCCATGTAGCTTTTTACCCCTACATAAAAAGTATTTTCCTAATTTATTTTCAACCTATGGGTGAAAATTTTACTCTCCAACACATACTCCTTGGCTAAAAAATAAGGCTCATTTCATATCAATAATTATGCCCCTCAAAACTCCTCACATTCTTCCTTGTTACCAACTATTATCAAATGTTTGAAGAATTTGTAGAGTGAAAATGGGTACTAAAGAAGTGAAGCAATATCCCCCCTTTATTGTAACATTGGGCCAGGCTTTTCCTATCTTTTATAAAATCTCAATTTCTCTTTGAGTTCCAAAATATTGATTCCTTTAGATGAACTAAATTGGTGATTATTGTGCATCACTATTTTGGATTATGAAAAGAGAGTAGATGTGCATCAAATTTAAACTCATATTATGCCACCTAAGATTACTTATATACATTTTGCACACCTAATTAAAAAGTGGCTATTTAGTGGCCCAATGATATACCATATTATGAAAACTAGCATTAATAGATGTTTTGATCTGGTCACTTTTATACTTCTATCCAACATCACACAAGTGATAGTGGGGCCCTCTTAATAAATGATAATGTGAAGGCCTCGACAACGCAATAAGAATTCACCAGTTATCTCCTACCTCAACAAAGTCATTCAAAATTATGAAAACCATTGCTCATGTCATCATAGGAATAAAGTTTAACTCCAAAATAGTGATGCTAAAAGAGTGCACCATGTAATAATAAATTGTAAGCTATTCCATATGATAAAGAACTCAATACTTGCTTTGCATGTAACACTTTGTAGATCAATTATAATATTCCACTACACCTTGGCATCAAAGTACTTAAAATGTATATTCACCTACCAAGGACACATTTCAAAAGGTTTCCATCTTGTAGCTTGAACAAAAGACCTTAAAACAAAGTTGTGATGCAAGACCACAATGTGATGCAATCAAATCATGTCATGTACCTATAAAACATATTAATTATCTAGCTAATTCCTTATGACACATGCCATCATACATTGTGTTAGTAAAATTTGGAAACATACCCATACTTTGGATGTGATAGAGGTAAACAATATAATCACATACTACTACCTAGCATACATGACAAGACTCCCCAATTCCTTTTTTTGATGTATATAGATAAGCATTTATTGATCGATCAAGAAGCACCAACAAATCTCAAGGGTAACACCATAGCATAATAATTGACATAAGAAAACTCAATTCAAATGACATATGGCATCACAATACTAGATTGAGGTCCTAATAATAAACATAAGTTGCAAATTATGATGCAAAGGATCACAATGACAAAATCTAAGATTGACATATGGAAAATTTACTAGGACCCCAAATTAAAATAAAACCACAACAATGAAAGAATTATTAGAAAAAGGAAATGGGGAATATTAATTCAATGGAAAATAGGATTAAAAGGGATAAAATAATAAACTTAAAAAATACAACCCATATAACAAGTCACTATTGAAATAAAAGATCGATGCAACAAAGCACATGAAAAAGTCCATAAGGAATAGGGTTTTAGGCATATACTAATAGAATAAACTCTTATGATAAAAAACTAAGACCTTATGGGCCAAAACAAGAGTAAAATGGAACGAATGTTCAACAATGGCTCTTATTAGGGGACACATGTTCTAGTAGAACATAATGAGGATGCATAAAAATTCTAGGACATAGACCAATAAGACTAGTTCAGACAATATCTACACTTCACCATGGGTCACATATAGCCATGGCTACATAAGAAAAATAAAGAAACATGTACATGAAAAATATTTACTACAAAATAATGTTAATTTCAATAATTATGGATCCACAACTTCACTAGTATTTTCACCAAAATCTAGAGGTGATATACAATATCACCATATCCCTCAACAATTTTGCATGACCATACCTTAGGTTATACATTTCTCTATCTAGAACATTTAGCATCTAATCCATTTAGATATTTTCTAAACATCTAAAGATACTTTTGAAGCTACACCATAGGTGCTACTTTCTTATAGTCTTTCCATTCAAGGAGACAACTCTCATCCTCTGGATTAAAAAAATCACATTTTCTTCCTAAATCATAAGAAAAGTTGGATACACCTTTGTATTTTATTTCATTAAATTTTATTGTAACCACATGTGCACTAGTGTATTCTATGGATATAAAATTCTATTTCCATTGAAAAAATCTCCATTTATCATCATGTGGGAACCTAATGATTGCTACAACAAATTTTTCTCACCTACCTTCATTGATTCACTTGAAAAATGTCATAACCATTCATTTTCATCAACTTATCTAGATTGAAATACATATGGTCCATCTCATTAGGACTACACATTAGCTCCAAGCCAAGAGAATAAAAATTAATAGAAACCATAAAATTAGGATATATTAGCCTAATCATATGGATAAAAAGGTGTAGAGAAGGGGGATTCACTGCTCACAAGTGTCTTTATTCTCAAGAGATTCCTAGGGAACAAACTACCCTAAACTACCTCAATCTACCTCAAGAAACATAGCAAGAGTTTCAAAATCAGAATGAGTAGATCACAAACGTCTTCTAGATAGACTGGAAAGTTTTTGGCTAAGAAAAGTAGCATGGCATACGGATGATAGCGTGGCACACTACCATCCCAGAGGTGTGTTGGCATCTCTTATAGACTAGAAATTGAGAATGTCATAGTGAATAACAGAGTGACTAATTCTACTATGACTGCTAAGAACTTTTAAAATGTGAGGAAGTAATAGAGAATAATAGAACTAAAATAAAGTAAAGTAAATGATAAAACTAGAGAGGATAAAGGAAGTACTCACAACAACCCAAGTAATGGAGCCTCCAACAAATGAATATATTTGATACTTGCACACATAAGACTGAGGAAAAATGTTGGGGCTGTTTAGGGGCTTGTTGTAGTCAAACCCTCATTTCAGTGTTTCCACCTCAACAGACAGCCAGATAGATAGATAGATAGACAAGAAAGCGAACAGCCAAGATAGTGGGTACAATGATAAAGTTCATAGACAAGGGATGCGAGGAATCCCAATCTGCTCAAAGGCACAAGATGAGAAAGATATCACCTACAAGGCTTGAAGAAGCCAAGGAGAGAGATAAAGAAGGAAGGGTTGTGAGAGCCAAGAGACTTGCAAAGAGTGCTACCAAGAGAGCTTGAGTGCTGTAGAAAGTTGTAGAAAGCTATTCAAGAAATATATGAAGAGAAAGATAAGAGAATGTCCAAGAGAGAAACCAAGAATATAGAGAGCTCAAATGAATTGAAAGAGTAGATTTAAAAGAGAGAATGGGAGGGAAAAGAAGCTTCCAAAGCTATTACAAGGCACCTCAGGCCATTACCACTGACAAAATGATGTGACAAGTGATAAGGTACCCAAAAAATGACCATTTGAACATCGAAATTTCATGGGATGCTAGTGCGATGCGTGGAGGTCCTTGTGGCACACTAGTGTCTAGATAAATCACGCCACAAAATGATGAAAAAAAGAAAGAAAAAAGTTTGATGCAAAGTTGGCATGCAAAGGTAGTTGTTGAAAATGGGTGTTGAGCATCCTGAGAGGGGAAAAGGATGATGCAGGGGCTAAAATGAGCCTACACAAGTTCTAAGAGAGTGGACACTAAAGTGGATACAAAAATGTATGTGAAATTGCAAGGGGTGCAATTTTACAGCATTACATTTTTCCCCCACTTTAGCAGGAATATGAATCTACACTAATATACACACTAAAGGAAATCTACTAAACATAAATAACATCATGATACCAAAAGGATACTGTAGAGGAATAAGATAACTCTTTAAACCAAGGAAGCATGCCCCTAGGTTGAAGACCTACAAAACAAATGCATTGGACAAGAAAGCTCTGCACATGAAAACAAGGTTAGAACATAAAATGCCACTACATCACAGGGGTTAGAACATATACATGGATAACACATACACAAAGACACATAACAAACTAACAAGATTTGAGTCAACAAAGTTAAAGAGACCTCGATGTAGAAGGTTTTCCCAGTAATATGTGTCATCCCCAATTAAGAAATAACACATAGAAGAATTATTAAATGGAGATAAGAATGTAAGGATTGACTATTTTAAGAGAAGAATACATACAAAAGATGGGGAAGCAACCAATGTTGAAGAGAGAAAGAAGTATATACTCAGGATGAAGAAGATGTAGTTCTTTGATCTAGTATATACAATTGTAAGTAGATAGAGATTGAAGAAAATATACCAAAATTCTTAAGTAGATCTTTGATCTGACATACCCAGACTTGGAGAGAAGAGAGATGGCTTTACAGGTTTTGAGTCTTGTAAAGTTTGACATGTGCTCTACAGGTTCTCGTTCCTACAAATTTTGAATAAAGGCTATACAAGTTCTCAGTCTTGTAGAGAGAAAGAACTTCACAAGTTCTCAATCCTACAAAGGGAGCACCACAGGTTCTCATTCCTACAAGGCTTAACATGAAAGGACTCTACAGGTGCTTGGTCTTGAAGAGGATGATGTGAAAGTTCCTTATAGGCTCTTAATCTTGCAACAAAAGCTCGACAAGGTGCTCGGTCCTGCTAGGAAAGCTTGATACAAAGGAGCTCTATAGGTTCTCGATCCTGTAGAGCAAGCCTAATAAAATAAGCCTATGGCTACTACAAACTATGTTGTAGGATAATCATAGAAAAGATAGGTCTAGTCAAGCTTCTCCCAAGCTAGACATGAAGATATAAAATAGGTCTAGTCAAGCTATCACCAAGCTAGACACAGCGAAATCAAATATCAGATATTGCAAGACACTCAAGAATTCTTTTGAGAAGAATGATTTTAAAGGGGGTTCCTTCAGCAAGGAACCCTTTAAGACACCAAGGGGCCCATTCAAAGGAACACTTTGGAATTGAATTACATAGAGAAGAGAGGGGGTCCTTAAGAAGGATGTACATCTCCAAAACAAGTTATCACTGCCCCCAGTACATAGGGTAGGAGAACCAGGCAAGATACTATTGTGTCGCTACCACAAAAAGAGTATGGCTGCACACAATAGTGTACAACCATGAATGAAAAAGATCAAGGAAATCTATGAATGCCACATAGCGGGAAACAACACAATAGAAGGGAGGCATAAGAACCTCATGAGAAGACACTTAGAATGGACATTATAGAGGTAGACCTCAATATCACTTGTCATTTGAAGAAGAGATAGGTGCATAAACAAATGGAAGAGTGGTGTCACCAAAATCATGAAATTGTTGTATTTTTCCTTCAAGGCCTTACATTCACTTGTGGAATGCCCAAGTGCTTGATGGTATGCACACAAAGAATGATTTTCTTTATCATGTTTATGAAAATTCTTATGTGTGGGAGGAGGAAGAGTAATTAAGTGGGCTTTGAGAAGCCTCAACAGAACATGCTCTTTCTAAGATAGAGGATGAGGAGTAGGAAGCAACCCTTTCTCTTGTGAAGAAGAGTTTGACTACCGAGAAGAAGAAGACATGAAAATAGAAAAAAATGGAGGATGAATCAATTCAAGAGAACAAGGTTGAGAAAAAATCATGTTGACATTCAACCATGGTTTCTGTTTAGGTTGTTCATACAAGCAACCAAGGCCCAAATTATATTTACGAGGCACACATTATATAGGGACCTAAATGCCTTGTTCGTTACGTCCACAACCTTTATGCCCATAGCCATATTTAGAGATAGGTTTAAAGCTAGGACCATAACATGTTTGCAAACCTTGAGAAGGAGGAGGATCTTCATAGAGAGCATTATTCTAGCAATGTGGATTATTCTCCTCTTTGGGATTTCCATGAGTCTTCTTGATAGGACTACCAACATTAGCCTCTTTAATAGAAGCATGATCATCTTCCTCAGAAGTCAGAGGATCAACATTAAAAACATTACAATTTGTGTTCACGTTATCTTGCAATGCAGAAGAATAATCATCTTTGATAGTGGGTTTATATGATGTTATTGGAATGTCTAAGTGGATCGGGTCAACTTTATATTCCCCAATGAAGGATGATGTAAAGTCTAAGGAGCCCCATGTTGGCAGATGGTTAGCTCTACCCTCAGGATTTGTGACATGGGTTAATCGCCTCCCTAGATCAGTTAACTCTGGCGATTATATCAAGCATTAGTAGGTTGACCTTTTGGCGCAATGGCAACTGTGGGGCCAATAATTGGTATCAAATCCAAAGGTGTCAGTTTTTAATCCCCTTGGGTAACACTGTGGGGGAGATCATTGGTAGATGGTCAACACTCCCCTTGAGATTCATGGCATGGCTTAACTACCTCCCATGGATTAGTTAACTCTAGCGTTTGCATTGGGCATTAATAGGTCAAACTTTTGGTGCAATGACAACCATGGGGCCAACACCCTGATCATCACTAAGACATGCATTTTTGTGAGGAGTAGAATTATAATTTCTTACTTCAGAAGGATCTTCTTCAGTGTCAATTGTCTCAAGAGTATCCTTTGTATCAGGTATTGTTAGATTATACTTCAATAGCAGTTGCCATCTCACATAAGTGCATGGCATCAGGGTCAACCCTGATTGTGACTACCTCGTTATTATGAATAGATTTGATGGATCTATGCAAGGTAGATGAGACTGCACCCATAGCATGAATCCATAGTCTACCAAGAAGAAGATTATATGGTAATTTTCCTGGCATAACATGTACTAGGGTGGGTACAGTAACGGGTCCCAACCTCAAAGGAAATATTATTGTTCCTAAGGCTTGTCGACCAACATTATCAAACCCATGAATACATAAGGAAGAATCAGCAAGAGAAGATGAATCAATTTTAATTTTAAGCAATAGAACAATACTACATACGATTAGCATCAAACCAGTGTCAACAAGAGTACATCTAATGCCAATGTTATTAATGTTAACTATAATCATTAGAGTGTTTTCTTGCCTTTTTAATTCCAAGGGCGGAAGTTCCTGTGGATAGAATGTAATGTTTGGTGAATCGACACAAATATGAGCTATCAATGCATTCACATCCATCGGCCTAGCAGAAGAAGGCAAGAGGATCTTTTGCAAGGCTTCTTGAAGCATACACAAGTACCACAATGATATCTTAGCTAGAGTAACACGAAGTTGCTTGACAAGATTGTAATCACCAGGTGCTTTAGTCGCGGGTTTAGGTGCTAAAGGAAGACTTGGTTGAGAAGGTGGTAAAGAAGTAGGTTGATTAACATTTAATTTATTCTTTACAGTATTATAAGTATGGACTATCACTCTATAAGAGGGAGCCTTAGAAAGATCAGGAGAGTCACTATTAAATGGAACACCATTAATAGAACGTATTATTTTAGGAGAAGGACTAGTTGGAGCTAGATAAATGACCGATCTCTTAGACCTTTGGGGGTGGAAAAGACATAGATGATATTTATGGATTCCTTACAACTTATAGAGGAATCATTCAAAGAAATATGCTCAACATATATCCTTGGAGGATCTGATGTGAGAGGAGCTTCAATTTCACTAATGCAACATCTTTAGAATAGAGTGTATTAGAATGAAGATGAGATTCATCATTCACGAATGCAATATCTCTAGAATAGAGTGCATTGGAATGAAGAGAAGGTAGAGTAATGTTAAGAAAAGAATCAATTATTTCATCCTCTTGCACCAAAATATCCTTACAAGGAGAAGGAATTTTAGGAGAGGGGTCAACAAAGAACAATAAGAAAGGGGAAACAAACTCGCTTTCACATGCTTGTAAGAGAACTTCTTGAAGTTTCTTAACAAAGCTAGAAAGAGATAGAAAAAAGAAATATAGAAAGTACATTTTAAAATAGAGATATAGGCAAGTCGGTCGAAGGTTGGTGTATATCACTATTGATGGCATGGAATGGGGTTCGAGGCAACACCCCAAAAAATTATCTTTGGAAGAATAAATCTTGGATTTATCCCTTTTTTTAATGGAAGAGGTGTTCACATCAAGTTCACAAAAATGTAGAGAAGGGGGATTCACCGCTCATGAGTCTCTTTATTCTCAAGAGATTCCCAAGGAATGAGCTTCCCTAAACTACCTCAGATGACCTCAAGGAATAGAGCGAGAGTTTTAGAATAAGAATGAGTAGGTCACATATGTATTTCAAATAGACTAAAACATTTTTGGCCAAGGATGATAGTGTGGCATACGGATGGAAACGTGACACGTTGACATCCCAAAGGCATGATGGTGTCTCATATGGACCAAAAACTAAGAATTTCATAGTGAATAGTAGAGTGACTACTTCTATTTTGACTATTAAGAACTTTTGAAATGCAAGGAAGTAATAGAGAATAATAGAACTGAAATAAAGTAAAGTAAATGATAAATCTAAAGAGGATAAAGAAAATACTTCGAACAACCCAAGCAATGGAGCCTCCAACCAATGAATATCTTTGATACCTATTGAAAAAATGAAAAATAGGGTTTGGATACTTTCGTATGGTTTAGGACATAGAGCACACCCACTTTCTAATTATTTCATTGAAGGATAACCCTAGAGATCTCAATGCAAAGGAGAAAGATATCTTGCAATAGGGTTGTCCTAGAGGTTGATTGTAAAGTAATGAGGGGTTCACCACCAAGTTAAGAATTGGAAAGATAAATGTGATGTAAGATAAAATGTAAGATGTAATGATAAACCCTAATTCAATGAAAAGTTTCACTAAATGGCCTAGAAATGCATATAAAATAGAAAAACAAGTTGTAAGGTGAAATGTGTACACCTGTGGATCTAAAGATACTGAATGTAGCTCTGAAATGATGGAAATCCTAATTTTAATGTTGATTGGGACTCATTCACCAAGTTGGGAAAATTATTCCAAGATCTGGGTTTCTATGCAAGAACATGAATCTGGCAAATGGGTATCTGAATCTACAAAAATATGAATTTTGGCCTAAATTGGGACTCATTCACCAGAAGTGTTGAAGAAGTCTAGTTAGGGTTTTTTGAAACTTCAAAGTTTGAATCTGCTCTTCCCAATCAGCTTAATCTACTTCTTCAGGTTTTTTTTTATCTAAATCCCTATAAATCAACATGTAGGTGTTCTCCAATGTTCTCCACTGCTTGATGACAACTTTGACAATTTTCTCCAAACTTTCTCTTCAA
>VDFB02267894.1:0-24707 GCA_007258455.2 Sequoia sempervirens
ATTGATAAACCTCAACCTACACGGGAATTGTGTATGTGAATATAAACAATATCAGTACAAGAATAAATAATTTCTTCCAAACTTGCAGATCCTTGATGGACATCTTGCTGTGAGCATTCAAAATCACCAGAAGAAAGGGAGTAGATCATTGAAGGGCAATGATCATGAGGATCTCAGTGAAGATGCCAATGATATAAATGCAAATCTAACAACTCACAAGAATAAGGGACATGAGACTACTCGTAAAAGAAATTCTAAAGAAAGCAAGGGTGAAGATGAAAAGGAAAGAAAACTGGACAAAAGTGGCAAACAGGCCTTTCATTGATCTGATTGCCCCTTTGGAAAAGGCTACAGAATTAAAGATTAATGAAGGAGAAGCAACGACTAATCATAAGATTATTAAAAGGAATAGCAGCAATTGCCTAAGACAGAGTTATGGAGGCCGACTCATAAGAATGAAAATATATTTTGATTTGGCCGACCACCATTAAATGATAGCCAACGTTATGATGCTGGCTGACCACTATTAATATAAGACAATGATTAATATAAAAAAAGGATTAATAGAAAACAATGATTAAAGAGCAGTGATATATATATACATTGAAAGGCAGTGATTAAAATAATTTAAAAGGAAACAATTAAAGTAAATGAAGTAATTAATAAAGATTAAAATGCAACAATTAAAGAAGCAGCGATCGAAGTGATTTAAAGAAACAATTAAAGTTTCTAAAATGGCAGCGCTTAGTATTAGAAAGGCAGTGATCAAACATGAAGTTTTTGTTAGCAAAAATTGCCTCCATTATAGATGTGTTCATTCATAAAGTCGCCTTCCTTGGAAAAGTATACAAGAAGTTTATGATTATTGGTAAAATTTGTGGAAAAAAAGGAATAAATCAATATACCTGCAGAGGTATATGCAGATCCAAAAGATTTTTGAGCAGATGTATAAAAGAGTTTTTCAGCAGACTTGAAAGAAAGAAAGAGTGCAGACTTAGAGCAGAATTATTTTTGAAGACATTAATGAAAATGCTATAAGTTGAATTATGAAAGAAAGCATAGATTGTACATCATCTAAAAGCAAAATTGATGTATGAGAATATATGAAGACTTGAGAAGAAGAATATTATACAGATTCAAGAGATAAATGATATTATTGTGGAGCATATATATAAATGAATATGAGAGATTTATGAAGGATATGAATGTGAAAAGACAAAGAGAATATAAGAAGAGAATTTGCAAGCATACAAGTATATTTTAGTAAATGGGAAGAAGGGAATTATGGAGTGAATAAGTGAAGGAGATTGAATTATCCAACGTCCATTGTAGAAGCAACGTTCAAGGTGGAACTTGGTTTTGGAAGTTGGTGCTTCTTAAGGAGAGATTAGTGTCTCTCGCTAAGTTGGTGCTTAGTTGTGAGGGTTGGTGCCTCCAGTAGGTCCTATAATCTCCCACCCCCCCGGTACCAACCCCACCGTCCCATTCGCCCTTGGCATTCTTGGGGGGATGGGAGATAGGCGGGGCCCTTGGTGGTGGGGTCCGCCTCAGGGCGGTGGGGTCTTGAGTCGGGGTGCATGAAAGTCCCAACGCGTTCATAATCTGTAAGGGCATTACGTTGTCCGAAGCTCCACTGTCAATTATGCAATTGCTCAGCTTAAAACCTCCTATATATAAAGATATATAGAATGGCCCGGGCTTCTCTTCTGCAGGAACTGAGGACTGTAGCAATGTCAGCTGAACGACATTCTTCTTTTTAAGAACATTCAAGATTCTATCCAACTGCTCTGGATGATCTTGTAAATACTCCAGTTGAGATATCTGTACCTTTGTCTTCATCATGGAAGACACGATGTCAAAGCTCACTGAAGACGTATCTAAAGCTGCTGGCAAGATATTCTCTTGTGAAGGTTTAAGATTGGAAGTAGAAGCTACTTCCTTTGCTTTTGTATTGAAATTCCGCTTTTCCTCTTCCTCCTTCTGTGCTTTGAAATGCTGAGCACGTGTGAACACAGGTGAGGTGATATTTTCATGATTCACTGCGAGAGAAAAATGACGGGATTCTTCTTCTTCATTAACGGGTTCTCGATCAAAGTATCCCGTTGCAGAGTCTCCATCAACCTCGTCTGTCTGTGAAGAGACGACGTTTAAACTGGAAGGTATGAAGTCTGAACTAGGAGCAGAATCGGCAAATCCCATGAGCTGATTCATTCTTTGATTTTCCGGGCAAGTAGCCCCGGTGTGCTCTGCTGAATCATGGAACGTGCAGAAGACCGTAGCCTTCTCAGCTTCATTATTTTGTCTCGGTTGTCCTTGCGGAAACTTAGACTTGAAATTATTGTACGGCTGAAAATTATTCCTTCTCGGCTGATATGCTGGTTGTGGTTGAAAAGGTGGTGGTGTGGGCAAAGCTGGTTGCCCTTGAGGTGGTGACTGTCTCTTCAGTATCATCACCTCATTTGCTACCTTTTGTAGCAACGGATCAGCCGACGCTTGCACGAGCGGCCTGATCGAATCATCTTTCATCTTGCCGGTTGTAATCATGTTATCTTCAAGCTTGATTGCTTCCTCCTGAAGGTGTTGTAGATCATCTTCTTCGCTTATCTTCAGGAAAAAGGCAATTTCTGACGACAACACGTTGATGAAAGAACTCATCAAAATCTCATCAGACGGATTCAAAGTGTGAGAAAGACGTGTAACAAGGCGACTAAACCTTGCCACGAATTCCCTCATCGGTTCATGCTTTTCCATCTTTGAATTTGAGAGTTGTGCAAATAATCTATGATTGTCCTCGGCAGGCTTGAATCTTGCCAAGAACTTCTCGCTCATGACGGCCCAACTGGTGATAATTCTTGGTTCAAGATTGTTGAACCAGTCTGCTGCGTTGTTCTCAAGAGTCTCCACGAAAAGACGAACGGCGATGTCCTCATGCGCAACATGCAAAACGGAACAAGCCGCCGTGAATGCTGATAGATGTTCATCTGGATGTTTGGAACCATCGCCATGAAATCTCGGGAAAAACTTGCGTGATCCCTTGGGCAATTCATGATGTCCTAGTAGAGCCAACGATCCAATATTGTCGCCCCAAGGCAAGGGGGCTGGACGTCTTGCGTTTCTTCCATTACGACCGTTGTGATCATCACCATTGTTGTTGTTATTACAATCACCCATCTCTGCAGTTGGAGTGGGAGTCTCTTCTTCAAAAATTTATGATTTAGTAAACTGATCAGGAGCTTCTTCAAAAACAGGATCTGGTTGGATAGGAGGATTACCTCTCCTCCTTCTAATATAAACTCGGTACGCCAGGATGCTTAATTCCACGCGGGAGGTGGCAAAACTGGTCTACCTGCTGCAAGATCTGCTTTTTCTTCTTCTTTATCCAGAGTTGTAGCTGCGTGTCTCCACTGAGTGGTAGATGTATGATTTTCAAAAATAAACGTGCGCAAGCTACTGATAATATCTGACTGTTCTGCTTCGATGAAGACTAAATTCGGCTGAATAACAGGCGGACTTAGTGCTGGTTGTAATACACAGGCGATGGGGCCTTGAGATAGTCCCATACTTAAGTGACATGAGAGTTTTGAGGCCTACGTACTGATTAGGCATGGAAAGCCCCATTGGCGTGCTTGACCCAAGCACCTCTGGAGTAAAGAGTTGAGTGCAGACTGACTATACACTTAATGGAGTGCTCTTCAAATTAGGAGGGAAGCTCCCTCGTTGTGCTTGACCAAAGTACTGGAAATGGAAATAAACTAAACTATATCCTGTCTTTTTTTTTTAGCTGTAGAGGTACAAGGCTTTCTCGAAAACTATATACGTTGCAGCTGAGAATTTTCTCTGGTTTTGCAGATTCACTAACTACAACTAAACTTAATTGCTTAAATTCTATCCAGTCTCCTCAAGAAAACAGAGCATGAGGAAACGGAGCAAGGTTTGACTATCAGACGATAAACTAGTCTAGTGTAGATTCTCAACTTGAAGGCAAGGTGGCACAACTATTAGCTCAATCTAAACACGCTTATTGGTAACAACATCACACGATAAACTTAATACGGATTCTCTACTTGAAGGCAAGGTGGCACAACTATTATCTCAATCCGAATAAGTTTATTGTTCACGACAACACACGATAAACAAGTGCAGATTCTCTACTTGAAGGCAAGGTGGGCACAACTATCATCTCAATCTAAACAAGTTTATTGAACACAAAACAGATTTATCTAAACTATGGAAAGAATTCACCATTATAATTGCATGAAACCCTATGTGGCATAACAATTCATTATAGCTTAGCAAGGCATGAACAAATACCAAAGAGCAGCTATTGTGAGGGGCAAGGTAGGCACACCATATATTTCTCTCTCGTGCAAAAGTTAATTACAAATGAGCAAAAACTCTTATTTATATACATCAAGGTGTAGGGAACCCTAAAATCACCTTGAGTCAACTATAGTCTTGCAATGCATGCAAGATTTATTGCTAAGCCCTAATAAAGCAAACTATACAGTTAACTGGAAAGCTACCGTCAGTTAACCGAAACATCTAATCTAAAAATGGACAATGTGCAAGCATGCACGTCCTTATTGAAAGCGAGTTAACTGGAACACTACCATCAGTTAACGAAAAACCCTAAATGAAACTCCAAGTGTGTGAAGCTAATCTCAGAATAGATATGCATGAGATGAAACAGCGAGTCAACTTGAGAAGGTAACGCCAAGTTTAACTCCTATGTATAATGTCTATCCTGAGAGGTGGGCACTGAAGTTTACTGTGCGTGATCTCGAGCAATCAATACCTCAACGAGATTGTTAACTGCATCACTATTTGTCGAAGAATGCTATGTCGATGCAGCATATCCTCACCAGCTATGATCTGAGACTGAAGTTCACCTCTGCTCCTTGTTGCCTCATCGAACAATGATGACATGACTGTAAGCTGAGTAACCTTACAGCCAACGGTCTCCCCACTGAAAATGGTATGAATGAGTGCCTGGAGCTTTGACAGAACATCGGTAAGCTCAACATAGGCACCACCCTCAATTTGATATCGGCACGGTAAGCGAGAAACTAAAGTCCTCACAAACCGAAGTGC
Organism: Sequoia sempervirens; assembly: GCA_007258455.2. Lineage (NCBI taxonomy): Eukaryota > Viridiplantae > Streptophyta > Pinopsida > Cupressales > Cupressaceae > Sequoia > Sequoia sempervirens. The sequence goes on from VDFB02267894.1 coordinate 5,092, forward strand.
ACTAGTGACGTGCTCTCTACTCTCAGCCAACTCTGACGCCAAAGTGTCCTTTATCTTTGCCTTGAAAACCAATTGTGTTTTCCAAGAGTAGATAGCTTCTCTATCCTCTGCATATGTGACTGCATCATATGCCACACTCAGGTGAGCAATCATAATCTCATCCCGGGGTTTGTTAATCGCCATATCTCGCTTCTCATCCTGGAGACAAAGACGGAGCTCTCGTGCATTGTACAGCAACTGGTATAACTCTGTGAGCATAGCACGACCTCTAGTAACGAACTCCTCCTCCCATTCATCCAAACGCTTGCCATATGCAACTAAATGATTAAGTTGGCTTTGCTCTGCTGGAGGCTCAAGCATCGACGGGAGTGTGTTAATGGCATCTGGTCTATGTACAAGGCTAGAAATATGCTGACGAAGTTGTCTGATTTCAGCCTTGAGGGCTGCCTTATCTTCTCCGTCCTTTAGTATTGTATCCCTGGCACTGTCTGTAGCAACTTGTAGGAGATCAACCTGGGTCTGGTGTGTGCTATGACCAAGGTTGACTGTGATAACCTCAAAATCTTGAGACTCCAACTCAGCCAAGTTCTTCCCCTGTGGAGGTACAGCAGTCTCGACGACAATCTCCATGTCAGTGTTCCTCTCCACGTGGACCATGTTCTTGACCCTCTTGTCCAGCGCATCCTGGTAAATCTCATCAAAATCAGAATGATTAAGAACATAGGATGGCTGCCTCCTCTTCCTTCCTAGCTAAGCTTCGATCCAAGATTGGTCTCGGCTAATGCTACTAGAAGGGTCTGTACTAGCAACAGGAGGTACTGACGAAAGTGAATGTGTAGAGGACCCACTACGAGGTGGAGAGTCTAAATCCAATTCAATGAGAATTGGGGTTGGTGACTGCTCTGGCTGTTGTAGGAAGGGAGGCTGAACCTCGGCATTGCGGACTGGGCTGGCCTCTGAACTGGCTCTGTGACCGGCTGTCTGTCAGGCTCCGTGTGTGTAACAGTGGCAAGCGCCTTGCCCTTTGAATTGTTTGGCGCTTGACCTTTCTTGGGAGGATTACTCTTGTTTTGTTTAGGTTTTGACGAGGAAGGTAGCGAAGGATTCACCACTACTGGCGGCTCTGCTCTGGGCACACTTACCCTCCTTGTCTTCTTGCTATCGAGGTAAAGTATACTGTTCTGAATAACTCTACTTGACCTCTCCTTGACCGTTGCGTATTCTTTGGCATACCAATCAACTGCTGGCAACGGTTGTGTATCAACCTACTCTCTGAAAAACTGAGGAAGAAACTCTCCCTCATCATCTGATAAATGTCCCACATCTTCTGACAAGAAAACAAAAATCTGTGAGAGAGAGAAGCGGCCGTAACTACGTCTGCAAACCTCGAAGTCATCTGCGCAATTTGCCCAGTAATCCTCCATAGAAGGCTCATGATATGTGCCTCCAGCAAGGCGAGTTGTATAATGAGCTGAAAGATCATAGGGACGTGCTTCAACAAGATACTTAAGATGATATTTCTCGAGCTCTTGTCCTGCAACTTTGGCATCAATTGCCGTCTTGCACCAATACATTCCAAACTGAAAAGGAAAATTGATAAATGGTCTGTGCCTACGGCGTAAAAGACGATGAACATCATGCATCTGTCTCAGGAACTCCTGAAAGATTGTCTTATCCGAAGGATAACGTGGAAGCATAGCTGGATTTCCTGTAAATCCGTATACTTAGATGTGGTGTATGTCGGGAATTGAATAAACCAATCTGCCCATCCATCCATCGCTGCCCTAGCAATTGCCGAGATACGAACGTGCAACTCCTGGTCTAAATTTTTCACTGTATAAGTCAGAAAAGCCTCATGAACACGCTTGAAATGACGTTCAGCTCTGGTGAACTCAAGCTGATCATAATACTGATAGACTTTTTGAACACTGAGAATACCCACAGTGTTTAGTCCTCGGAACTGACCCTGATAAGCGATCAAGTACACGAGATACAAACACATGTGAAACTCATGGGCAACTAGGAAACCGGTGATCTGCCTGTGGAGAATATCGCTGATGAAGGATGCTCAGGCATAATGCTCCTGCCCAGAAATGATGTGACCAATAATGTAATACATCCAAGGCTAGAAAACATTCGCATGTGCTTGACCTGAGACACGATTCAGGAGTGTGATTAGAATCGCGTACTTATCCTTGTATTCACCACGACCCACATTGCTTGGCAATCTGTTCTTTGCTTGTTTTAACCATCTTTCTGCCATCTTCTGACACTTGTCCACATCAGCGTCAAATGCCTGCTCACACTGCTCCATGGAAATAACCAAACTGTTAGGGTGTTGAGGAATGCCAAAACTCCTTTCAATGTCTAGAGGCTTGAGACTACAAATGACTCGTCCATCAACTGACACTATCTCGCGAGTAGTAGAATTGTAATGCTTAATACAAGCCATCACGAATTCAACACAATGAACGGAGATAGGTATGGAAGCGGTCTCTAGTAAGCCAGACTGCTCAATATTTTGAATAATTGAAGCTCTGATCTTAACAGGATCAAGAACTGCTTTTGGCAACACTTTGTGAAGATCTGTCTCAACCATCCTGAGGAAGTCATGAGTAAGGACTGTTTTGGTCCTGTATTCGTGCTGAGTGTACTGCATTCTGAAAAATTCGCCTATTGACTGTGAACTTGACTATGTTCTGACAAGATTTCTGAAAGCTAAAAATACCCTGTGAGAGTTAAAAATAGCCTTTCGAAGAATTATTTTCAACGAAAAATCTGAGATATGGGTTTTGTCCAGAAAAGGATTCTAAGACAACCTAGAACGTCAGATATGCGAAAATATGACTTCTACTCGATTATGCAAAGACTTTTCAGTTCATTAAATTAGTAACTCGAGAACGAATGTTCTGAAGTTAAAAAAAATTCCTGAAAAATCAAGCGCACGATTTTAACTCGAGGAAATTATGTGAAAATGATCCAGATGTTTGAACTTGTCGAATTTGCGAATTTCAAGAACGTGCGAGTTGGAATTTGAGAGAAATTTTAGATTCAAGGAGGAAAAAGACATTTTTTGTATACTCTTCTTCAATGAAAATCGCCCTTGAATTCTTCAAATTGTTGATAATTGTGAACTTTTAACCTGCAAAAAGATATGTTAGATAAAATCACCTTTGATTGTAGATGAGGAATTCGCCTTTGATCTGGAAGAATTCGCCTTGCTTGAAAACCACGAATTTTCCTTGAAGTTGCGCCTTTGTTCTTGAGGAAATTTGAATTTTCCTTTTGAAGAAAATACGAATTTCTCTTGAAGTTTGAGAATTCGCCTTTGGAAATTGAGAATTACGATTTTTCCTTTCAAAATATGAATCTCTTTGAAAAATACGAATTTCTCTTAAGAAATACGAACTTCTCAAAGCTTTGTGAATAATAGATGAAGGCGCCATGCTTTAAATAAGAAGAAATTCGCATCAATTTATGAACTGCAAGATTCAAAACCCTGATTGAAATAGAAGCCCTCTGATTGGACCCCTTTCAGTTTCACTGCCACTGACTGGAAGTTTGAATTTAAATAAATAATAAAATATTCATTATGCAAATAGCAAAGGCGCCAAAAATAGAAAATCGCCACTTAATGCTAAAATTGCAAATTAAATATTAAATATTTTGAACTTCAGTTGACAATTCGAATGTAGCTTTAGGATTCACCGTTAGACTTCACTGATTCCGAAAAGTCATCTCTTGAGCTCATAGGCGTCCATTTGCTCAAGATATTGCACTTTTTATTTAACTTCCTATTTTATAGCCGACGACAAAGTTACGACTAGCCAACTTCAACACTGATTTCTGAGTGACCGAGAGATTCTAAGACTGAGCTGGAGAATTCATCGGAAAGCCTACTGGACAAGGAAGAAATGTCTGCTGGGAGACACTACTGCAAAATCCATCATTTAACACCCTGAAAAATTAGGCGCCCCTGATTAAATTCATTTACGGGTTTCAAACTTAAACCATTTTCCTAAACTGCCATCTGACACTTCAAACAGCTGCTGACGGCGAACGGTGAACCCTGCTGACAGGAAACCAAGCTCACTGCATGCCTGGACTCATTCTGCATCCAACGACTGTACGCAAGGCATCTGAAAAGTTCATTAAGGGCCTCAAAAGTAAAAGCGCCCCTGGCCTTCAGTTGCACTGGCACCATTTTGACTAAAGTTGAACTCTCAACCAGATGCCCTACTTTGACCTCTGATATTTGGAGCTGGGATGACCCGATTCGAGCACTATCTGTTTTAACGGACAGCCAGAAGGACCCACGAGAGAAGTCTCTAGAAGTGACGAAGCAAGAAAACTGCTTCTAAGACCTCAAAAATGCCAATGCGTATTTTATTTAAAATATCCGCTCCATACTAAGCCATTTTCCGGATGTCTTCACTTTTCAGCATTTCGCCAAAGACCTCGCACATACGAGCGTTTTCCAAATCCCGAAGGTTGACGGCTGGGCTCGTTGAATAGATAGAGTAATTACGCTCAAGTCTCGTGAAGACTTCAAACGCGAACGACCTCATCTGACAGGCCTAAAGGCTAGACGCCTCTGGACTGTAGAAATACAATGCAAATTTTATGTTGGTCCACCCGTGAAATTACGTGCTTGGTAGAACCTTTGTCACGATCACTTGGAACGTCGGATCGACAAGTAGGATGATGCAATGCGAAGCCGGACTAGAGTAGTACTGATGTCAGGAATACTTCGTCTGCAAATTTTTCCATCTTAAGGGTTATTTTAACCAGCGCCCCTGAGCTATAGTTGCGTTGGAAATGCAATGAAGAAGCTCTGAGATGTGAAAACTCCATTATAAGCTCATCTTCAGACGTTGACTGCCGGAGCTCTAGGACTTGGATGACTGCGTTTGATAGCTCGTTGGATAAGCAGACTAGTCGAGAAGAGATTGACTGCATCAGCCACCAGAAGTACCAAGATCCAAACCCCCTTTAAGAAGAGCACCCTCAAGCTACAGGCGCTTTTGCCTGAAAAAGGACAAATTCCTCGTATGTGAAACTTTAGGAATTTCAACTTCTGTCGCCAGTTGCTGGAGCTGCGGGTCTCAGAAAGCTTCGCTGGATAGCTCATCGGATAGCCAGACCAATTCTGAAGAGATTGACTGTATGCATGAGCATTTTCAACAAAATCTTGACCTTCAAAAAGAAGGGCGCCCCTGGGCTACAGGTGCGCTTTTTGCTTCTCTCCTGAGAAATCTTAAAAAATAAACCATTGAAATCATCATCTCGATCACTGAAATGACCATGTGCAACGTGAAATGCTATTGTGAGACGCCCCTCCATCGTGAAATGCTCCATTCTGAGCCTCTGATTCAGGTTCTGATCAATAAAACTGACTTTGACTGACAAAATATTGACAAAAACTCCATGCTTGATATTGCCCAAAACTGTATTTTACATCATTTTAGCAAGGTTTAGACTCTTTTATGCAAAACGCCTTGATGAAGCAAAAAATTTGGTTTGGGTACAACACAAACACCAAAATGACTTTCCAACCCAAAACCCCACTCAAATGACAAACTTTTACAATCTGATATGACAGACTAGCAAGTAGAAAAATGCAGACCAACAACTATATGACTCACTAAAATGCTCATAACTCCGTCAAAACTACTCCAAATAATGTGAGACCAAGTGCAATGAACTCCAAGGAAGATGGCGACCAAGTTATGACCAAGAAATGGCTGCAAGAACTACTCAATGAATTTTCTAAACATTTGCCAAGTAAGATGAAGTGGTATGGCCTCAAAAGGTGCGACTTCTGCAAGATAAAATCCAAATCTACATAATAAAATCTGAAACTCTCCAAAAAGGGGCACCCAAGGATGACAATGACATATGCAAACTACCCAGAACAATATAAAATTTATTCTAAGACGAGCAAAAACTACTTTCAGCTAAACCCTAACCAGCAAATGCAAAACTGACAAATCTCTAAAATCTTCAACCTTGATGTTCTATCTACTAGTCTGGATGAGAAGCAGTCTCTGAAAACTCAGCTAGGTGCTATCTTTCAAGCACGAAACCAAGAGAAAGAACTAGGAGGTATGCATTCCTCGAAGAAAACTCTGAAAGCATTTCAATAGCATAACAGTATGATAAGAAATAATAGATGAGAAACAAGGAGCCCAACACTCATATTTATAGCTTTTTTGTCTCCCAAATTCAAATTCAATCTCCCTCCAAATGGATGCCAAACTCAAACTCAAATTCACTTTGCAAAAAAGATGTCATTTGCATTTCATTTCTTATCCCTCCAAGTCGTCCATCTCCAAGAATGAAATATACTTTATCAAAAATGCTAATAAAGTATAATGTGGCGTCCCCAAACTATTAAAGTGCAATACTTTATAAAATAACATATCTCCTCAAATAGGCGTCCAAATATGATTAAGTGAAATATTCTAATAACTTACTTTTATTTTTCCTCCATTTAGGCATCCACCACCTCAGCAATATTTCACTTATAAAAACATTATAAAAATGTAATTATATTCTCCAAAGTCCTCCTCCGTGCCTTGGCCAAATATTTCACTTAAAAATGTTATTTTTCACCAAATATCAAACCTGCCAAAAATAACTCCAAGAATGTTGTAATGACCAACTGCTCAAGCTGACCTGCCTAAAATAGCCACTACACTGAACTGCTGAGCTGCTGCTAAAAATAGCACTGCCAAAAATAGAACTTACTAAAAATAGCATACTGCTAAAAATAGTAAGTTGTTCCAAACTCATTTTCTCCACATTTTGAGCAGCCGTTGCAACTTACTAAAAATAGTAAGTCCGGGAAAGTTCTCTAATTCAGTTGCATGTCACACCATCGCGAAGCTCTCTGAAAACCCAGAAGGAATCCAGAATCAAAGCTAGAAAACTCCAACATGCAAGCCTCCAAAAGCAATCGAGAATGCAAGTCAATATCCTGTCATGCATGTTACCTCATCACGAAGCTCTCCAAAAACCCAGAAAGCTCCACCAGACATGCGTTAGAAACTCTCGCATGCAAGACCTCAAAACCTCCTCAGAAGTGGAAACCCTAATTTCAGCTTCCGACTAGCCAATGGGCCTTCGGGATAGGCTAACGACCAACAGTACTGATCACTGTTGAGAAGGGGACATTACAGAAGTCGGCCCAAACAAAAAGGAATTTATTTATTTTATTTTCAAACTTAGGAAGGGTGCTAGAAATGATGAGACGACTAGCATTCAAATGAATTTAATTTCCGCTTTGTAAGGATAAATCTGCCTTGGAATGATTGCAATGATAGTAATGAATTGCCATCATATGCCTTTGACATCAATGACAATAATTCTAACAAGCATGCTACTCCCTCAATATTATAGTACATAGGGCTATGTATACTCGGCTTGTGGCTATCTTAACTCTTAATTAAGTCATATTATCATTATTATATTGTTATTTAGTTTAGCTAGGTTGGCCTAAAGCTTATATATGGTTATCTAAGTCGACTTGGGTGGTATCCTAGGCATAAGTAGGGTATATATACGAGGTAGGAATCTTATTTGTTCATCATATTGTGAATTGTGTTCATAGTTATTATCAAGTATTTGTAGTATATTTCCTATCATATTCTTCTATTGTGCAAGTTATTTCATTACACATTATCACTATTTTATGCTAGTATCAAACATATTGAGGTTCATTATCACTATATCATGCTAGTGCCAAACATATTCTATGTAATTTCCCTTTTTCGGCCCATTCCAACATTCTTGGAAAGTTCGAAGAATCTTGGAGAGCGCCAACTTTATTAGAACTTTTTTTTGATAGTGGTAGTGAGTTTAGGAGATCAAGATGAGTCCAATGGTATTTTCTTGATGCAATTTTGGCATTTTGGAAACTTTCCAAACTTCTTGGAGAAGTTTGATATTTTTGGAAAGCACCACTTTCAATTAAGTTTGATATCTTGAGAACTAAAGGTTATTTTGGTGTGGTCAAAGTTCATAGTTATATCATTTTAATATTTTTCATACTTTGAGTGGATGTGCGGAAGAATAATTAAATAATTGAATTATTAAATGTGAAGTTGTCAAAAAGTAAAAATTAAAAGACAACTTACATTTTATTATTTAAAAGACTAAAGTCACTTTTGGAGGGAAAAGGGGACAAATAATAATATTTTATTATTCCAAAAGTGCTTATAAAAAAGAGATTTGAAGGAGAGAAAGCTCATTCTGAACATTTTATGAAACCCTTGTTTATTTGAGAGATTGAACCAAGTTCATTCTTCAGCCAAAGGATGAAAACCTTTTTGGCCATCAGTTTCGTGGATGAAAACCCACCTAGTTGATTTAGTGGATTCCTACAGAGTTCACCGTTGTGCTGAATGTTTGTGCCATTTGATTTTGCAATGTTTGGTTATGAGATTTGTGGCATTTGTGCAGAATATTATTTATTTTTGTCAGAGATTTGCAGGATATAAATTTATTGAAAATCTGTAGGACAAATAAATGCTCAAATTTGGAGAAACTGATTCAAGTAATATCATTTTGCCATTTCCAGCAGTGATAGTTTTGGAGTATTTATCTGCAGAAAATAATTATTAAATGTGAAGTGATTCTGGAAATTCAAAAAATATTTATTTATTATAATAATTGTGGAGAAATTCAACATATTGAAGCTGCCATACCATTTTGAGGGTGATCACTACTTGAATAAAGTCAGCAATTATTTTTTGTGAGTGGTGACTTAAATGGGCTTAAAGCCTCTAATATATCCAGCCACAGCCTTCATTAAATTAAATCGCAAGGTTTTAGAGAGGCCTGGGAATACATGGAGGTATGGATTCCCTTGTTGGGAATCTTTGAATATTAAATCAGCTTTTGGGAATGCCTATGGGAATTGTAGGAAAATAAGGCCAAGTGCAGCTTGGGATATAAATTATAATTATTATCAGATATTATAATTTATGTTTCACTCAGATTTCTACTTCTAAAATATATTATGATTCCTTTATATAATTAGCCTTAGCAGTGGTCAAGCTGTTTGAAATGAGCGAGAAGTGGTTGTTTGAACACACTATAGAATCACTTATCATTAGCATCAGCTCCAACACCATTTAAGGCATTTAAACATTCAGATCTGCATCTGCAAGAACAGCTACAGCCATTAATGTGACTTACAACATTATTTCTTTGTATTATCCAACATCATTCCAGTGCAATACTAGTATTATGTAATCAGCTACAGCTCAAAGGGGGTTAGTATGAAATTTGTATCAGTTTAAATGTCGGTATCAGTTGATTACACATATATAAAGTATGTTGGTCAACTGTTTGTTAAAATGTCAATGACTTGTTCAATACTTGCCAAACTGTTTGTTAATTTGCCTACAATAATAAAGAATAGTTGCTGTTGTTCTTGATCCTAAAACTCAAAAATATTTAATGGTTTTCAATGTTCCACCAACTGTTTGACGAAATGCCTATTAGCTAAACTTGGGAAATTTGCAAGTTTGATGAAAATTTTGGTAGGGACAATATATTTTATCAAGGTTACATGGGGACGCGTCCCCTACTCCAAAACCCCCTGTCCCCGTCCCCTGCCGTCCCAGGGATGGGGGGACGCAAAGGGGACGTCCCCCTGCCGTCCCCAAAATTTGAAAAACCTTCGGAAATGCTAGGAAACGTTTCCTACACATTGGGAATGGTCCCCCGTCCCCGGTACGGATTGGGGAGGCCTAGCAGTTCCCCGCAGGCTAAAGTTAAAAACATAAAAGATTAAAAAGGATTAAAAATCGATTTTTTTAAGCTTTGTTTCCTGTGCGGAGGACCCACCAGATGTAAATATTTTATTTCTTTGGGCTAAAGTCTAGAAACAACAAAATATTAAAAGTTTTATGGAATCGGGTTTTTATTTTTCTGAGTTTCTAGGGACATTACAACCAGCGACAGGCGGACATTTCAAGTTTAAACCCTCAAATCTAGCGACAGATGGAGCTTTCTGAGGCATGCTGAGAATTTGAGGGAGGTGGCAACCATTTGAAACCCTCGACCTTCCATCCACACGAGCCTCCATCGGCGCCTTCATCTCATCCACGCGACTGAGAAAGTAGGCGACGACCATTTGAAACTTGAGAATATTGTATTTTGCATACTCATACAGGGAGCAATGCTCATCTCCAGCTACATTTGCAGCTGCAACAGGTAGTTTGAGTTTAAAAATTAATTATTTTGTTTTGTTTTTTCAATTTTCAATTTTAAAATTTTTAATCTCTTTTTAATTTATTTTTTTTAAATGAAAATTTTAAATTTTTAAACCCTTATTCTATTCTGAGCATAAAATTAAAAAAGCCCTATGGCTATTTTTTAATTTTATGCTCAGAATAACAGAGAATGCAATTTTTTTAAAATGAAATTATTAAAACCCTTGCATTCTCTGTTATTCTGAGCATAAAATTAAAAAGTAGCCATAGGGCTTTTTTAATTTGATGCTCAGAATAACAGAGAATGCAAGGGTTTAAAGTTTTAAACTTTAATAATTTATTATTTTAATATTTAGTTTTACAAATTTTCAGGATTTCAACAAAAAGCATAAAAAATGAGCAGCAATAGCAATAGTGGTAGTGACCATGAGACTGAGAGTAGTGACAGTGAAAATGAAGCTACAGAAATGCCAGTAAACCCTTCTTCTACCTCTGAAATTCCAACCCATGCTTCTTCAGACCATTTTGCATGCCCTATACCCACTCTTCAAAGGTTTGCAAAAGGCCCTTTCAACAAGAAGAAACCATTGCGTCAGTTTGCCACAGATGTGACCACCAACAAGAAGAAAAATTCAGGGGGCAGCAGGAAATGGTTTTGTCATGTTTGTAAAACTAATTACCATGGGAACTATACTAGGATTAGAGGCCATCTAGTGGGTGATTATGGAAGGGGTGTTAGAGTTTGTGGGGCAATAACATTGGAGCAGGAGCTTCTATTTGCAAAGTTGGCTGGAGTAAGTGAGGACCAAATGATTACCATTCAAAATAAAAAATGGTCATTAGCTGATTTGCAAGCCTCTTCCAATGTATCAGTTGGAGAGAGTTGTGATAGAGGGAAGAGGAAAGCAAGTGAGAAAGCTTCAGTCATGGGGTTAATGAATGTGCAAAAACATGAGCAAGCTGATGATACAGTGGCCAAATTCTTTTATGCACATGCCCTTCCATTTCATTTGGCAAGGTCACCTTATTTCAAAACAATGGTGAGAGAAATATTGGTTGGATCCTCTTATGCCCCCCCTGGAGAACATAGATTGCGCACCTCCCTCCTTGACAAACAATATTCAAAAGCTACCATGATGATGGAGGAGATGAGGCAAACATGGATTAGGACTGTGTTATCATGGAATCTAGCAGCGCTCGTTCCACGGATAACCCCCCTACGAAACTTGTCTGTTTCCTAGGTTCGTGAAGTTCAAGTACGCAAAATGAGGTGATTTTTGAGCCACCTCGAAATGCGTTCCGAAGCCTCAAATAGTCAGTTTGAGCATCCCTCTATGTTCGCCTCGCGAAGACCTTCGAAACAAGTACCTTCACAAGCCTTCATTGTTAATACTTAGTGAAATTGGAAAAAGTGTAGTTGTGCCAAAAAACAGCGCTCCAACTCACATTGAAAAAATGACTAAGTATTAAAAGTGCAAGGGCGCCAAAAATCAGCGCCCCTACACAAAAGTGATTTTTATAAAGTGTAATGGTGCTGCATTTGCGCCTTTACACTTGTTTCCCAGGCTTAGCCAATTTTTGGCTTGTGCGTGGTTTTTTGAGTCTTTTACATGTTTCACCTTTTAGTGCCATAATTTATGCCACTTTTTATTGAGGCGACTTGAGTTTATTTTAAACACTTGTAAATCACTTAAAAGCAGGGAAACCTGGGGACGCGTCCTCCCCCCCAAAATGCCCCGTCCCTGTCCCCGGGACGTCCCTGGTACCGAGGGATGGCAGGGGACCATCCCCTTTTTTGCAAAATTTTTGGTCCAGGTGAAGCGAGTTGTTGACCCGGATGGGGGCCGGTACGATAGCCGGGTCCGGGGCGGCAGAGGACAGGGGCGGCCAAGGGCGTGTTGGCCCGTGGTTTTGAAACACCAGCACGGAGATAAGTCGTCTCCCAACGGGCGCTCTATCTCTCTTGAACAAAGTGACCGGCATGCTAAGATTGCGAGTAAGATATCATGCTCAACTCCAAGGTTCCCTTGAGTCGCGAATAGGCTGGGTTGGCTGAATACGATATTCTTTGTCAGGGACTTACACAATTGTTAAAATGACTAACAACAAAGCGGTGATGGAGCTAAGGAGCCGTGTGATTCAAATGATTTGGCGAGGTGGCGCAAGTTTCCTAATTCTAACGAAATGAGCTGGCCGAATTTAAAGGGTGTAGGGCCTAAGAAGTTTATGTTCTATTCTAAATGCCGGGATATGTGGAGCTTTGTTTTTAATAGACTTCAACCCGGTTCACCTAGCCTCAGTGAGGACGACTTTCGAATAAAATCGGTGCAATCTTCAAGGGAAATAGCAAAAGATGTTCAATTATGACTTAACGCCATACACCATCACAACGGCATATAAGTATGTAAACCACAACTGAAGTTAAACTCAATATAATGTCCAGTTGACCACACAAGGCGAACTCATCATCAACAAGCCGCTAGTGGTATGGAATAAAGCGAAGCTATCTCAATAAAACACCACACACCAAAGTAAGCTACTTTGCATGAACTTAAGCTACTTGGATACGAAAGGAAGAAGAGACCTTGCTAGCAATTCATGACAAGACGAATTCCATCATCAATGAAAAGATCTATTATCATAAAATGTGTTACACAACAATCTCCTCAAAAGTTTTCAAAGGGAAAACTTTCTCTCTTCTCCAAATTATGCAAAAATGCTCTACAATGCTATACTATCTAATTCTAATGCTAATACTCTCTCAATGTCTACTGTCTACTATTCCAATGTCTAATCTAATTCTAATGGAATACAAATGAGGGGGACTCCCCTTTATATATGTGAGTCCAAAAGGCGGCCTAGGTTACAATCAATAAGAGTGGCGAGATGGGTGCCCACCTCACGACCCCTAAATAATATTGCCTAAAACTAGCCCCGCAGGAGGAGAGTGGGGGTAATAAATCAGCGCAATACATCACCATCATCCTTCTAGAAGATTCCATTTGTAGGCAGCGTTCACCTTTGTTCTCGATCTTCTTTCTTGGCGTTGTTCTTTGATTTCTTCCACTTGGGGGTTTTCATCTTACGTCCGCCGAGGTTATCTCTTGAGATCTTAACACTTAGCCATTTTCTTGCAAATTTTCCTCCTTAGAGATTGAAACTCGTAACATACGTTAACGCCCGGACATCGTTAGCAGGCTTCCAGCGTTCCTCGCAAGCAAGGAGAGAAGCATTAAATTACTTCATGATATATAACTCACTCACAGTCTCAGCGGCTCCAACTTTCAGCGTTCATTAGCCAGCACTGGCGTTCAAACTGGGTATAGACAAACTTCATCTTTGAGAAATTCGACACTATTGCGGTCTAAAACCGCCTCAGAAACCAAAAATTATCTTCACGAAGGATTTGAGCAAATTTACCTAGGCAGTTCCTTTCAAATTCATCATCTGGAGAATTTCACCTTGAAAACACATTTTCTTCATTTTGCCTTAGAAAATTTTCAAGTTTTCCCTTAGGAAAACTTATCAATCCAGTGCCCATCAAAATCTTCATCCCCGAATCCTCGACAAGCTGTGGAAGACCTTAAAATCAACTCCTCATCGATAATCTTCGATACCCAGAAGAAAATTTTCTCCAGAACGCATCGAACCCATGGGTGCACAACGAACGGGTTCATTTTATTTCTTAGAAAATTATTCTTGTGAAATTTAAATTCATTCTTCACATCTGTGAGTATCCTGTGTTGCTCTGACTTGGAAAAATTTTATATCAACCCGTGCAGCTGGCTTTCACTGACTTCCTCTTTGGCGACTCTGTTGTGTTTCAAGGAAAATTCCATCACCTCTCCAAACTTAAGCATTTTTCTAAGGGAGAAAATATTTTGTGCCTTAGAAATTTTTGAATCATTTCGAAAATTTTGCCTAAAAAAAAATTTATATCCAGCTCGATCCACTTTCGCCTGTGAAAATATCAACTTCACTTAGAAAATTTTTCATAGAGGTGCCTGGCACATTTTATTTTTCTAGCCACCACTTCGCATTTTACTTCACACTTGAAAAAATATTTTTGAAGCTCCAATGCCTTAGAAAAAAATTTCCATCACTCATCTCATATTTGAGGAAAACCACGCCCTAGCACTTCATTTCCATCTGGCAACTATTAACGCCTAGGCAATTTTTTTTTTTGTCAATAACTTGTATTTTATTTCACCACGCCTAGCATCTTGTCTTCACACATCACACACGTCTTAGAGAAATTCTCTAACACCTACCACCTTAGGCGCATTTTGTGTTTGAGGAGGACATTTATTCCTACGCCATTCATATTTTATCATTGCCACCTTCACCTTGCATGGCGCACATCACAATTTGAGGGTGAATATTCCACTTTACCACGCCTAGCAATATTTTCTTAACCTCACCAATACTTAACCACTTTCTAACTCAAGTCCACCCTTTACTTGGCGCATTCAAAGGTTGGAGAGGAAAGTCAACACTAAGATATGCCCATCTTGCACAACGCCCAGCAATCTCCACTTGTCTTTATCTTTATTTGGGCGCATTTCACCCCTTGAAGAGGATGGGCGCATTTTACCTATGTAGGAGGATGAACTTTCAACGCCTAGCTGGTGACTTTTCAGCTTCCTTTGCTTTGTCCTCACATGCCCCTTTTTGGGCGCATTTTGCCTATACAGCAGGATGAAACATGTTGACCAGCTTGACTTTGCCTTATTTTTGTCTTGACATGCCCTCTTTTGGGCGCATTTCAACATGAGAGGAGGACGAGTTTCTCCCTTAGAAACTTTTTGGATTTGTTTGCATGTGAGGGGCGCATTTTAGCATAGGTGAGGGATAAAACACTTTGACCTCTTTGACTTTCTTGCTTGTTGGGCGCATTTAGGCCATGGTGGAGGATATTCGTTTGCCTTAGAAACTTTTTCAACTTTTCCCCTTTCTTCTTGGGCGCATTTTGCCCCTGCTGCAGGATAAACATCTTGGACTTCCTTTGACTTTCCTGTCTTGGGCACATTTTAATGCCTGAGAAGGATGAACTTCATACTTAGCATTTTCTTGAACTTCCTCACTGACCTGGGCGCATTTCACTAGGCCTGCTGGATGAAGTTCCAGACTTAGACAAATTTTCTCGTTCCTTGCCAGTATTTCATACCCTACTATTTATAGTAAGTTCTCTGAATTTGCGTCTTCTGAAGCTCAGATCAACTTGAAATTTTAAACATAGCTTCTTCATAACCTTATCAACCTGTCGGCACTGCCATTTCCAGTCACCCAGCTATTTTTAGCATGTTTCTGAAGGTGACTTACTATAAATAATAAGCTCATGTTTCTGATAGCTCCCAAGCTCTGATCGAGTTGAAATTTGAATGAGGCGATCCTCACCACTAAAGGACCGCTATCGACACCCATGCATGCAACTCCATTTACTATTTTTAAAGTATCAAGCTCAATTTGACTTACTATAAATAGTAAGTGCTCCGCTTGACTCAAATTTCACCAAATAGCTTGAAGGATGCCGACGCGATGGTTTACATCGGTTTTCAAGATTTTGACTTTGATGCCTATTTTTAGGTTCAAGCTGGAGAAACCCTAATTTGCATCGCATGCGCCCCAAATAGAACCGCTTTGCCTTCGCTTTCAAGATCACATCGCTCGTGATTCTCAACCGAGTATACAATGACACCGCTGTAAAATAGCAAGTTCCCATCGAAAAGTGAGGATCTCCATTTGCATGTCATACCATCGCTAAGCTCTTTGAAAAACCTACCGAATCACCCGACATGCAAAGAAACCTCACATGCAAACTCTAAAATAGCCTCTAAGGTCGAATCTTTGAAAGTGGTCATCTCGGGATTGCATGTTACATCATATGGGTCTTGAAAACCCAAGGAATATGCGATGAAGAAAAACTCGTGACTGCACTCGAATTTGTTCTAAGCTAGACTGCTAAAAAATAGTAAGTTATCTCTGCTTTTCGCCAAATTTGGCATGCGCCCCGATATACTGGAGGTGACCGCCTAATCTCAAAAATGTTTACCAACAAGCAATTGCCACCTACTAAAAATAGTAAGCACCTTAGAATCGATGAAAATTTGGTCGAGAGCCCTACTGAAACATGCCGACAACAATGTTAAGTCTAATTTTCATCAGTATTCACCTCGCTTGACTCTCAAATCATCGGAAAGACTAAACCCTAATTTCAGACTTGGCCAAATTCATGTTGAAGCTTGCGTATCGAACGTCCCTGTGAAGCGCACCATGGCGACACTCGAGAGAGAGAGAGAGACAAAAACCAAAGCCAAAATGACCAGAATGGAGCAAAAATTAGGGGTCCCCATCTTGAATGGGGCGATGTGTGAAAAGGTCACAACAGGACGGGGGACGGGGACAGCCAGGGGACGGCCAGGGG
Source organism: Sequoia sempervirens (assembly GCA_007258455.2). Classification (NCBI taxonomy): domain Eukaryota; kingdom Viridiplantae; phylum Streptophyta; class Pinopsida; order Cupressales; family Cupressaceae; genus Sequoia; species Sequoia sempervirens. Next base: position 21,739 of record VDFB02267894.1, read on the forward strand.
ATTTCTAGGAGTCCCCTGGCCGTCCTTGGGACAGTTAGCCATCCTAGAAGTCCCCTGGCCGTCCCCAGGATGGTCAATCGTCCCCCACATCAAAGTATGGTCAAAACAAAAAAAAAACACATTTTCATAGCAAGGGAGTGTGAACTTAATTATGTCCACCCATGAAATAAATTGGTGCCACTGCTTGTTGTCTTGAAACTTTGGATAAGTGTAACTGAATACTGATACAATTACTCAATATTGGTTTATGTACTGAGGTGCCTAGATGAATTCCAGTGAATAACCCAACACTCAATGCTTGTTCTCAATGCTACTGTGCCTCATAAATAAGTCTCACAGGTCTTACTCTATTGTGAAGATGATACATAGCGAGCCTTGGGACATCTGATCATGCAAAACAATAACATGATAACTGTGCAGATTATTTTCCTAATGTAACTCACTATCATTCTCAAAAGGCTGCACTCCCTTGTTCCAGTTATCGATAAACAAAAAAATTATCATCAGAGTATCTGTTTTCTTAGTTCAAAATCAAGCTTTCCATTGAATAACTTCTAACTTATTCATTAAGATCAATGCATACCCAATAAACCATATCAACTTGAACACAAATGTTATATGTTAATGTTCTATAATGTATATTATGCATGCCTTATCCATGTTATCTATTGAATATTTAAAATTTCCCTATATTTTTTAAATTTTCCCTATATTTTTATATAGCCGTCCCTTGTCGTCCCTAAATTTGGCCTCAAAAATCAGAAACTTGGGGACTCGTCCCGTCGTCCCCTGCCATCCCCATCCCGGAAACTTGGGGTAACCTTGCTTAAAAGTCATTTTAGATTTTCTCTCCTTCATTCTTTTCATTTGCAACTCATCTCTCTTTGTTGAGTGAGCATTTCTTCATCTCCAAAACACATTTTTGTGGAGATTTCAAGAATTTTTGAGTTGAGGTCATCGTGGTTTCTTCTTATTTTTGGTTAGGTTTTCTAACATGCCTTTGTCTTTGGTTCCCTTTCTTTTCCCACATCGTTTCGCTTCAACGCCAGCTGGAGTTTTGTTTGTTTCAGCTTGTAACTTTTAAGATCAAAGTGCAATGGCGTAGAAGAATGCAAATGTTTCTCTCCAAAACGCCTTCAAAAATTTCTAACACTGGAAAGTGTAGGAGCGTTGTTTTTTAGCGCCTTTGCACCAGGTTCATCTTGCCCAAGTGCAAGGGCATTGAATTTTGGTGCCCTTACACTTTTCACTGTTTTTCTTCCAGACACTTCAAAACTTGCCAGTCTTGCCTCGTTTTTCATCCCTTCCACTTTGTTCATCGTTTTGCATGCCTCGACATTCGTTCCATGCTCATTTGACCTCGTCACTCGTTGCACGCTTCCCAATGTTGATTCCACAACTTGTAGCTCTTTCTCAGGTTTTATCCAGTGATCTTCAGAGTTGTTCTTTTGATCCAGTTACCTTTTGATGACTGCCAAAAGACCTCCACCAGGTACAGGAAGATGTCGAAGGGCATTGCGCAATCCTTGAAAAAGGGATTAAGGAGTTACCAGGGCAGCTTCTTGAGGAGAATCGTATCTTCCTGCCGGCCACAGAACTATCCCAGATCTTCAAGGAAGCCATCATGAAGTTGATTGACAGTACAGACTTTTCAGAAGCCTCTCTGGATGTCATTTGTGATACAAGGCTTACATTGGATAAACTTAAAACTCATCTTGATAGGTTCAAGAAGGTTCACTCATTTGCCATGAGATCGATCACGAGGATTCACACCATGGTGGATTACACCGTTGGTCCGGATGAGAAGTTCATGCAGGAAACCAGGATGAAGTATGAAGATTTCCGCACCCAAGCAAGGAACCATGAAGATTCCTGATTTCCCAGTGTTCAACTTTTTGATGCTTTCCCCTATGCATCTTGTAAATAGTTTTTGACATCTTAAATGTCATTTTTCGAAATGTAATTACACCAAATCTGAGATGTAATTTTTTGAAAACAAATTACACTTTGACTTTGGTCAAAGTTAGGTGAGATTTTTCTTAATTAGCTCACCTAACTTTCCTAATTTTGCTCCTTTGATTTCCTAGATTTGCTCATCCCTCTCCTCTATATATATGAAGGATTTCTATTGTATTAGCTATCCTTTAGTTTTTGCAACGAAGTGTTGCTCAATTTGCAACAAATTGTGAAACTTTGTGTTCATGTTTTGTGAATCTAAATCTGATCAATAAAGGAAGAAGTTGCATACCAAACTTTGCGTTGGATCGATTGTCTCTTGAATTTGATTGAGATTGGTGGTGATTAGTTTATGAAATCTGAAGGACTTCAAGTGATTCTTGTGGACTTTGTGTCACATTTCTAACTTGAATTTGTGTTTATGTTTTAATGCTTTTTGGTTGAAAGATCTACAATACTTTGTGCTTGTAATCTCTCATGTTGTTCGAATGAATTGCTGCATATAAGAAGACTTTGTGCTTCTAATGTGACAAACTCTATTGTTCTCACAGATCTACAGTTGAAAAGACTACGAAACGACTTTGTGCCTTCGTGAGCCTACTTGTTTCCATTTTGCTTTTGTTATAATCTTATTTGATAGCTCTAAGCTGTGCTTTGCCAAGATAGGGAATCAGTTGTACTGCTTTTGGTAAGTTTCTAGTATTGTGAATCAAGAACGTTTTTAGCTGTGAAGCATTACACACATCTTCTCTGAAAAAAGAGAGAATGATGAATGCGACATGCACCCCCCACTTTGTAAATACTGTGAATATTCTGTAAATACTCTAGTTGGTTTCTAATTGTAAGAAGGGCGCCTCCCCTTGTTGAGAGGAGAGATTGAATCTCACATAGCTGTTTCTAAAGTCCTAGTTGTGTAATCTGTTGAAAAGTTGATTACATGATTTTCACCCAACAGACTGGTTGTTCCATTGTCATGGATGGGTGGAGTGATCTTCGGCAGAGGCCACTCATTA
>VDFB02267896.1:0-37105 GCA_007258455.2 Sequoia sempervirens
GATGGGAGCACCATAATGCATCCCAGATACCCTACGATTGCCAATTTGTCGATACCAACAATTGACTAGGACGAGCAGGAGGTCGATGACCTCGACACTATAACTAAGCCAATCTTGGCTCGTACTAAGGAGTGGGTTGATGGGCAGGTAGCCTAATTAAAATGATAAGGAATAGTTTTGACTTACGAAGGGCTCAAAAGTGAGCCAAGTGCCACAGAAGATGTTGTTGCCACCACTTCCACCGGTGGGACCTCCAAGTCTCCTCCGGTCACCAGGTCCAAAAAGAGGAAAGGGACAAAAATAGAACAGTCTCTAGACCCTAAAGTCTATGCGAGGAAAGAAGTGGGAGGCTCACCTTCCAAAAGGCTTAAACAAGTGGGGAGCATCATGGAACAACCCTCAACCCAGGAAGAGGAGTTAAGGGGTACAGATTAATTGGAACCTCTCTTGGCTCTCCTTGCCCCTACCACTGCGCCACCTACCTCTCTAGCTATGATTGCCACATCCCCGCCGGAAGTGGACATCTCTGTCCATCTTGCCCCTTCACCTCCGGCTGAGTCAGTAATAATTGTCGACTCCTCTTCTGCCATGACCACGCCCCCTTCCTCCGCTACCATGTCACCAACCATATCACTCCCCCTGGCAGCGGTGACAGCACCTATTGCCATTTCCACCATGCCTGAGGCTCTCTCGAGACATATGCATAACCTTCCCCATGAGCTTTCCCACATCCTAATGGATCTCGCTCTTCAAGCAGCCCTTGCACAAGCCCTCACTACTGCTCAGCCTTCACAACCGCCGATAGGGCCACTGGCTATGGAATCCACCATGCTGATCTCTGAGGAATGGGAGGAATGGGAGCGAGAAACCTCGAAGCCTATTGAGGAGGAGGCCGATGAATACCATGAGCACCCAGAGTACGAACACCAAACCATTGATAGGGTGGCTTATGAGGAGGAGGGAATGGGCTCTTCAAAGAGTGGGGATGAGGAAGATAGCTCCAGTGCTAAGGTAATCATGCAAACCTTTGACGATGACCTTGAGGAGGAGATGGCACAATAGCTAAAAGACACTGAAGTAGAGGCAGAAAGGTCACCCCGTGACAGAGAAGGGAAACCACTAGAAAAATAGCAGCAAGAGGATTTAACTGAGGGTGGACCCCAAGTTGTTAAGACCCTCGAGGCTGAGTATACTGAGGAAAGGAAAGGAGAAGAGATGGTAGAAAAAGAAAGTCCCATTCAGCAACTGTCCAACGTGCTACCTATCAAACACCTCGTGTTCGTCTAGGACTTTGATGAGGAAGAGGGAGATGATGCCAATGAGAAAGGAAAATCTCTAGAAGAAAAGGGAATGGAAACCTTGGCCTTGACTGAGAAGGGCGAAGGTGACCGTGATTCACCCAAGGGAAAATCTGTCGTGCCCGAGTGGTTAGAGAAGCAGCTTGAAAGAAAAACCCCTGTGCTAAAGGACCCAAGGGCTAGATTAGAGGCCATCTTGGCTCAGGCTCAAATCATAATGAAAAAGGAGAAGAAGCCAAAATTCTGATCCAAGGTGACGATGGATGCTTCTGGGTCTCCAGCAGCACAAATAGCAACGCCTGTGATTGGCCAAGCTGGGGTGAGTTACAACATCTCCACCATCGACTTGGGGACCGCCACCAGAGAGCAAAAAGTCAGGCACCTTGAGGAGTCAGTGGCTATGGTGGTGCATTTGATAATACAGGATAAGATCTCGAAGGATGAGCTTAAGGCACAGGTCGCAGCCTTAATGGACTACATACAACAATGGTCTTCAGTAGATGACCTACCTACCACATCCACAGCCGCACCCCAGCTACTATCCAAGGAGCAGATCGATAAGATGGAAAGAAGGAAGAACTTGGAAAAAACCACAGAGGACTGGTTCTGACAAGTCTCATATGTTAGAAACATGGGAATTAGCCAAGCTGTGGGAATAGCCAACAAGTTCTTGGATCTGCTGCAATCTCTAGAGGGCACAAGGAAGCTCTGGACCGACTTCCCTGCAACCTACGACTCTACCTTTCTGAAGATCGAGGCTATCCTTCAGATGCTAGAAGCCATGTGGGAAAAGGAACTTTCATTTAAGAAAGATGATCACTGGCTAATGGATGTATGGCAATGGGACTTTGATAACGGAAAAGAAAGGCTGGAACAAATCATGAGCAAGGGGGATCCAAACATTGAATGGATAAAGAAAATTAGGGCAGAGTGCACTAGTTATCTCAAGTTGATGATGGACTACGACATGCCCACAGTGCAAAAGGATCCGGAGAAGATAAAGCCCTACTTCTGGGAGAAGATGAAGGATGGGATGGCTAGTGAAATCACGATGGAATTCTTGAGTTTTACTACCCATGCCTTCGATCAATCAGAGTTGTTCAGAGACTAAGGTGCAAAGTACAATGAGGATTGGAAGAGGCTGGAAGATAATGCAAAGGAAATAGACAAGCTCCAGGCAGTCATCCTCAAGTTCATATGAAATCATGGAAATAAACAAGCTCCAGGTAGTCATCCTCAAGTTCATATAATACACAGCTTCTAAGAGGTAGGAGGACAGCCTAGTCAAAGAAGATGAAGAACTCCCTAAAGAGTAGCTATAGTGAAACAACAATCTGCTAAAAGACAAATTGCTACAGTGTCGTCAGTAGAGGACAAAATAGGGAAAGGACAAAAATGTAAGTTTAAATTGTGATATATTGGGGGGTAGGTGAAACCCTATTTTGTAATGAATCTTGGCCACACAATAAGAATTGATCTTGGCCATTCATTAGATCTTTTGGGCTCTATAAATAAAGCTCTCTTCTCATTTGCAAAGTTGAGTTGAGTTGTTGTAAAGGCATGCTATAGAAATTTATAAAGAAAAGGACATTGACTTGGTGTATTTTCTGAGTTTCTCACATGTTGCTTGATTCAATCTCCATTGTTAGATGTTGAACTTAGGTTTTATTGCTGTTCTAGTTAACTGTGTCCTTGCTTTGTTAGATTCTAGGAATGTTGTTCTGTGATCATGAAAATTCCTGTTATGTTGATGACTTCTTAGTCCATACTTTTTGTTGTTTGCTGATGGTAGATAGCTGTGCAAAGTTAATCTGGATTTAAACTCGAAGTTGCTCCAAAACTTTCATCTTTGTTCATGCATGTATATGGTGAATGACAGATGAAACATTTGCAGACCTTAGAAGATAGCACAAATCCCATGAGACTGTGAAATTTCTGGTTAAGTGGGGTATTGTTTTAAGAAGCTGTCCATTACAGGAACTTCATCATCACTGCTCACAACTAGTTGCAGATCTAGGAACCTCCTCTCTTCCCTACCCTTTTTCATTTTATTTAATTAGTAACCTATGCTAAGGTTCATTGCCCATTGTAAAGCTAAATCCAATGATAAACATGGAGTTTACAAATGTTGTTTGAACCTACAGCAAAATGCACAATAACTTCCCTATCTTAAAAACTCCATTTCAAGATCCAACTTCCCACGCTTTGTATTGCCTATGTAAGACTTCCTTGTGATTCCAGCAAATCACATCAAACAACTGAGATATTCCAAGTACTGTCAAGACTTGACATTAGAGACTTTGAGATAGTGTTCTGCAATCTGATTGTGGAAGATTATCTTTCAAGAGAGGTAGTGCATCTACACATTACCTGTGTTGAGAAGTGCATAAAAAACACATCAACAAGAAGGAACACCTACATTCTAGGTCACTCTCCTCTTTTTGTCCTTAGACAATACACTCCCTCATACACAAGTATTTTAACAAGTTTTTCTTTCTCCGCCTATGGATTTTCAACCTCTTTAACTCTCTCCTCCTTTGATATTTATGAAAAAGGGACAAATCATCATTTTATCCCCTCTAAACTTTAGTTTTTGTATTGAACTCATTTTCTCACCCCTTTTGACAACATTCAAGGGGAAAGAACTTCTCTCTCTTTCCATTGTTCTGCATCTTTTTCTCTTGCTTCCTTTAACAAAGATTCAAAGGAAAGAACTGCTAAAAAATTATTTTTCATTCCTCTACACACACTTTCCTACACATTGCCCCTTATGGGCACACAATATTCTCCACCTAACTGCACCATCTAGAATCTAGTACTACCTACTCCGCCTAAGAGGTAGCCTTAAACATCAATCTAGGAAAAAGAATAGATCTTGGAATCATTTCTGAATAGATGCATACACTTATGCATCTTGTTGAAAGGAGGGGAAATAACCCCTAACTTCTCCCAAAGATACTCAGAAGCATCTTTTGGGAGAACCTTTAAGAAAATATTATTAACCTGATCCTTTATAGGAACATACTCCAACTTCACCTCATTCTCTATAACTTTCTCTCTCAAGAAGTGATATCAGATTGAGATATATTTTGTCCTTGAATGCATTATTTGATTCTTTGAAATATTGATTGTACTTATATTGCCACACATGATAAAAATAGGTTCATCATATGCAACTTTGATATCCTTCAATGTTTGTTTCATCCACAACGCCCATGTACAACATGATACTATTGCAATATATTATTTTTCTAGAATAGATAATGACACTAAATCCTACTTTGTACTTAGCCATGATACCAACTTGATTCAAAGAAAGAAAGCACCACCACTTGTACTTTTCCTATCATTTGCACATCCAACCCAATCTACATCTCTATATGCACTCAAGCAGAATTCAATATCGTAAGGATACCACAAACCATAATCCAAAGCCCCCTTCAAATATTTGAATATCCTCTTCACTACTACAACATGAGATTCTCTAGTATCTTCTTGAAATCTAGTAACAAGACAAATTGAATGCATGATATCCAATCTAGTAGAAGTAAGGTATAATAGTCCACCAATCATTGATTTATACTTGGTCTGATCTATCTTAGGATATTCATTTTTCTTGGTAAACTTACAACTTGTAACCATAGGAGTACATACCAATTAGAGTCATCCATTCCAAAATTCTCCAACATTTACTTAACATAGTTAGATTGCGATATGAATATACCTTTCTTTGATTGACTGATCTACAAGCCAAGGAAGAAATTCATGTCTCCCCACACATTGACATCTCAAATTATTTATGCATTTCCTTAGTAAACCTTTTGGACATACCTTCGTCTCCTCTAAAGATTATGTCATCAACATATACTACCACAATTTAGATTTGTTCACCTTCAACTTTGAAATATAGATTGCTATCTACAGTACCTTATCTAAATCCTTGCTACAAGTACTTATCTAACCTTGCATACCAAGTTCTAGGGGCATGCTTCAGTTTATACAATGCTTTCTTCAATTTGTAAACCAAATTTGTATCTTCTAACAACTAAAAACCTTTCGGTTGTTTAATGTATACCTATTCTTCTAATTCGCCATTCAAGAATGTAGACTTCAAATCCATCTAATATACTTTGAAATATTTGTGTGTTGTAAAATCTAAAAACATCCAATAGCTTCCATTCTTGCAATCGGAGCAAAATTTTCCTCAAAATCTATACCTTCAACCTATGAGTAACCCTCACCCACAAGTCTAGCCTTGTTTCTCAAATTTTTTCCATCTTCATTCAACTTGTTTTAGAATATCCCACTTAGTACCAATCACATTCTTTCTTTTTTTTGTCTTGGGACCAATTCCCAAGTTAGATTCTTCTCTATATCTTTTCTAACTCTTCCTTCATTGCTTTGACCCAGTTCTCATATTTGCATGCCTCAGTGACTATTTTTTGTTCCACCTCAGAAAGTAAACATAAATTTACATGTTCCTCTATCATTGTAGCTTCACTTCTTGTCAGAACACCTTTTCTCCTATCTCCAATGATACAATATTCTGAATGATTATTTTGTACATACTTGGGGGTCTTGGGAAATTTATTTTCTAGAGCTTTTTCCTCTTCAACTATCAAATCTTAGCATTTATCTTCAGCCTTTTCTTATTCATTGTAGGGGGATTCATCAGATTCATATTCTTCTATTATTACTAAACTTTGATGTCATTTTTTATCCACTTTGACAATTGCATTCTCAACAATATTCTTCAATCTTTTGTTGTAGCATGTAGGTAGGCCTTGCTTCTTGTAGAGTATCCATGGGAGATTCCTTCACCAAATCTTGCATCAACATTTCCTAAGTTTTCTTCATCTCTTTTGATATAACACTTTCTTCCAAAAACTTCAAAATCTTTCATAGTACGATGTTTACCATACCATAACTCATAGGGAGTCTTTGAACTGTTCACTCTTTCTTGACCTTTGTTAAGAATGTAGACTACAGCATGAATTGCTTCTCTCCAATAGACATCTAGAAGATTACCTTCCTTCATCAATGTCCTACCTACTCCCTAAACAATTCCATTTTTCATTTCCATAACTCTCTTCTTCTGAGGAGTTCTAGGGGTTGATAAATGGCTTGTTATTTCATGATCTTCATAAAAATTGTTAAACTCATTTGAAGTAAACTCACCACCTCTATGAGGTCTCAAACATTTTATTTTTAGATTCATTTAATTCTCAGCCATAGCCTTAAATGATTTAAACATTTCTAGAGCTTTTGATTTTTCTCTTAGAAATGTAACCCAAGACATTCTAGAATAATCATCAATTAATAACATGAAATACTTGTCTCCACATAACCTTCTAATTCTGGTAGGTCCACAAATATATTTATTTACTAACTCCAATGGATCCGTGGTTAAGTGTTCTTTTTTCATGAATATTTTCTTTGTTTGATTTCCAACTTGACATTCTATGTAGCTTGCATTGATAGGATTTGTAATCTTTGGTAAATATCTTACAACAATAATAGAATTGATCTTCACTAGGCTATCAAAAATAATGTGACATGTTCTTCTATGCCATAGCTAACTTTCATTAGTTTGAGACATAAAGAGCTTTGCACAACTACCTTTTAGTTGATAGACATTACCTTTTGTCCTTGTTTCAGCAGAAGTCAGAGCACCAAAGATTCCTTTTTTGATTACACAACCACCATTCTGAAATACAAGATTATATCCTCTACTACATATTTCTCCTAAACTTAGAAGATTATGTCAGAGACGCTTGAAATAAAAAACATCATCTATTTTAAGTTTTCCATCAAAACTAATTGGACCTTTTGCATAGATATTTGTAGATGTATCATCACCAAACTTCACAAGAACACCATCATACTTTTCAATCTTAAGAAACTTACTCTTCTCACCTGTTGTATGATTTGAGCATCCAATGTCAATGATCAATTAATTCTTCTCTTCTCTAGCATGAAAATTAGTCAACATAGTTCCTTCAATGCTATGACCTATTTTTGGAGCACTTTCCTCTACACTTCTTTCAAGATTAGTAGATTGAGTTCCAAAATTTAAATCCATGAACAAGCATTCATCATTTCCTTCATTAGGATAATTTGATTCTTCATCACCAGATACACCATCTTATTTTTTCAACATGTAATAACTCTTTTTGATAAATTTACCCTTGTGACCCTTTTTATCATTAGTAGCTTTTATTGGACATTTACATGTATAATGACCTATATTTCCATAATCAAAACATTTGAAAGGTAGGTTACCTATGTATTTCCAATACCCTTATTAAATCTCCTCAAAAAGTTTAATTCCACCTCAGCAAGATCATCTAGATTTGATCCATCATCCTTTTCCACTTTGCAGACTTTAAAAGTAGTTTCTTTGTTTGTAGCATCTTGACCAAACTCTCTCATTTCAAAAGAAGTTAAAGAACCAAACATCTGATCTCTAGAATAATTATCCAAATTATGAGCTTCCTTAAAAGTAGAAACTTTAGAAATATAAGCTTTAGGAATATTTCTTAATACCTTTATCACAAATTCACTTTCATCTAGCTTTCCACTAAGACCATTGATGATATTGAAAACTTCACCAACTTTGAGTATTCACGCAATAATTTGTTCATCTTCAGACATCCTTAAAGTTTCAAATTTGGCTTTGTAGTTCAACATCTTCACTTGTTTGACCTTGTCATCTCCTTCATAGATACCTTCAAGATTTTTCTAGATCTATTTAGTATACATTAGACTTATCACCTTTCCAGGTTTAGAATCAAAAAGACCAGCCAAGATTGCATTCCTTGCTTTTCCATTGTTTCCATAATACTTGATCTCATCATTACTTGTCAGACCATTTATAGGCATAGTATAACCTTTATCATAATCTTTCCAAACACTCAATCAAAGAGAAACAATAAAGGACTCCATCCTAGCTTTTTAGTAGGTAAAATTTGTTGCATCAAACAAAGGAGCTTTGACACCTTTCCTATTGTCCATCCAAATCTACCTCAAGGAGTTAGAATTCTTCTTGCCATCCACAACTCTGATACCAATTGTTAGATGCACATGATAAGTGAGAGAGGGGAGGTCAATCCGTTGTATACTTTGAAATATTCAAACCCTCAATATCATTTCAAACCTTGATCAACCATTAAACCCTTAACAAGTATTAACAGAATGTAAACATGTAAATAAGTAATGCAAACACATCAAACATATAAGAACACTAGATTGATGTGGTAAACCCAAGAAGGGAAAAACCATGGTGAGGATTAGCTCACTAATATATTAATTACAACACCAAATAGAATAAAGATCACCACCGAGAAAGATAAAGAAAGGCTCATTACTAGTGGCTCACTACAATAGGACTCATGATCTAGAAGAAAGAAGAATAGAAGAAAGGGACACTCACTCCTAATTTGAACTGCTAACAATATATTTCTATCTCAAACCCCCTTATTCTATCGAGTGAATACACTAGATGCTTTATCTTTGCTCTCTATAGTGATCATGATCTAAAAACCATTCCAACATTCTCTAATTACTATAATATGGATGTAACATTGATTCTATCTCCATCAATAGTTAGCTAGGTGGTTATTTTTATTACATAGGTAATTTTGCATCAATACTATTATGTATACAATAAATGTGTTTTTTTTAGGATAAAAGGAAAAATCCTATAATATTATTGATAATATAAAATATATGGGATTACATATATATAGCATAAAAGCCTATAATAAATGTTGGGGAAGGTTTGTAGAATGATTTTCATAAAAAACAAAATTAATAATGTAAAAATATATATTTAATTATGCTACATTACGGATAACTGATTACTACATGGGTTAGAAATTCATGGGGATACTTTATTTTTTATTGATATAGAGAGATGAGTGTTTCCTGTAGCCTTCATGTTGGGAAAATATTGCAAAAATATAGCATCAAATATTTAACTGAAGGTTTCTAGATTTTTGACTTTATTGATTTGAGGCACATGGTTTATGGAATACCACTTAGATATTTCTACAAGATTTTTCCTATAAAAATAAGTACATGAGTAGTTATTGAGGTTGGCTTACACAAATTTTGGTTTGTTTGCTAATGTTGGATTGAGAATCTCTTGTAGGTGTCATATGTGACTATAGGGAGCATGGATTGGAACATGTGGACAAATGGTTCTTATTTTTTTGTTCACATCAAGAAATGCAATTGCCACACATGATTATTTAAAGGCCTTGCATGAAGACTTTGCAAGTGTATTGTTATCTTGTTTCTTGAGATAAAGCATAAGTAAATGATTCATTCGAGAGGTTACTTTTTGAAAGGTACACAGTGTTATCTTGTGGTATGTTTATTATTATTTTACATTGTGTATTATGAGTGAATTTAATTATTTATTTTTATTGTTAGGTTTGTGAGGGTAGTCAAATCCATTTCTTTATGGGAAAAGATGTAGATATTTAAACTTTATGGATGCATTGCACGTTTGGATTTTTTTAGTTGCTTTCATACATGGGATTTTTTTTATTTCCACTCCTTTTATGATGGTTTCTAATGTGAAGCTTTGTATATGAGCTCCTAGTCCAAAACATACCTCACCATTGGATGCAAAATATCAAAAACCCGTGGGCTCATATCAAACATAATAATTTCTTTAAATGCATTTTGTGTGTGCTTGAAGAGGTTTTATTGGGTCAAAATTATGTTAGGTAAATAAAAATATATACAACTCATATAGTCTATATGGTCATACATTACATCAAATAATGTATAGTTTATGCGAATTGGTAGAATCTTGTACATTCTTTATTTTTTATTGTCGGAGTATGTTTCAATAGGGAACATGATTTATTTTCATAAGTACTACTATAAGAGACGGGTGCAAGTGATTGGAAAGGATTATTCTTATAATTATTATTTTTTAGAAGAATGTGAAGTTCTAAGACAATTTACTACTTTCATGAAGTTTTCTCTTTTCTATTTTGACTCCTATTATTTGATAAACATATTTAGCATGATATCATAATTTAACATGAATGGGAAATAGAAGAGTGTTTTGTGATTGAAAATAAATCTAACAAATTATTGATTAAAGGAATGTGTAAGTCTATAGTGGAGATAAGATATGTAAGAAAGGCTACCAAGATTATTGTTGCAAGTAGAATTCCTATTTGGAGTTGAAACCTAAATAACTACAAGTTTATTAATTTTTGAATAATAAAGGGATATTTTAGTAGTAAGTAATTCAAATTAGTTTTTTTAATGAAAGAGAATGGTATTTTATCATAGATACCTACCACGTGTAGTATAAATAGTTACTACATGGGGATTAATTAAGAATCAATTTTACATGAGGGTTTTGCATTAAGTTAATAAATAGTAATACCTTAAAAAGGTTATTTTGAATACATAATTAATTAATTTAACCCTTTCCAATAAACAACTTTATTTTAATTTTTAGTTTGTAACCAACTATATGAAAATCTATTGCTACATAAACATGAATATAAAGAAGAAAGAGAGAAAAATTTAACTTGTGCTACATTTCTTTCCATACAAATGTGTTTTATATTGGAGGATGGCTACAAGACCCTCTTTCCACAAGAATTATATACTCAAACACCCCAAGCTATTTGAAGTTTTGAATTTAAACCATTGATGAAAAAATAATTAATTTTTTGGACCCAAGTTTTAAGGCTAAATATTGACTTATTACAAGTTGTTGGATAGATCTATTGAAACTATTTGAATGCAATTTTTTTTTAGCTATATTTTTTAGTTATTTAGAAAATTTCTAGATATCAATAATAACACATTGAAACTTCTCTAAATATCTAATGAGCATCGTCAATCCAACTAAGTTGTTAATAAAATATTGTAAATTTAAGGCTATGAGAATTGTATGTAATTGATTGAAAAATATATATTGTTGTCTTATGTATTTATCTTCGTAGATTATTGTAATGCAAGTATTTTACCTTCTTCTATCCATAGTTATGTGCATATTGGGAAAGAAATAGTTAGTTTTAAAATAGATTTTCCCTCCTAACATACTTCAATTTTTCATCTTCAAACAATAGGATTCTCTCTCTCTCTCTCTCTCTCTCTATCTATCTATCTCAGCTCTTCTTATCTTTTATACCTTATTGTCCAAATAAATATTCAATATTCAAAGCCATGAAGATGAATCTATTTATATTTTTAACAATAGATTTACTAGTAACATTTTAGATATTACTAAGGAATAGAGGCCTAAGTTATTAGTGAGTGTGGGCTTGTATTATGACACATAAGAGTCTAAGTTGATACCCTCTTAAAGGCGATAATGTGTGAATCTATGCCAATCTTACCATTTGGTTATCCTTATGAAAAGTAGAGATAAATAAAAGATCCTATAGATGGTGAAATCTGTATTTTGCTCAAAACAAACAACACATATTAGCATGTTAGTTTAAAACAAAGCAAATAACAACATCGATATGAAATGGTACATCAATGCTTTCAAATGCAAACAAATGATAAAAGCAAGCTAAATAAGCACATGAAAAACATGAAGTGAGTCATATCATATTGGATTGGTGCTTCTATGGAAAGAATCCCTTTCCCAATCCTTGATCAAGCTAAGCTAAATGATGAAATTGCTATGAATGTGATATGAAGATGGTGTGGGAAAAATCAGTTCTCAAGGAGAGTGACTTTGCAAGAGATTGTGGAGGATTTGCTTGAGGATGAAGCCTCTATTTAAAGATTTTCAAATGATGAGTGTTGAAGAGGGACCAATGTGGGACTAAGAAACATGCCAATGAAAAGAGGCCACTTTCATCATGTGATTGGTTGATATATGTGCAAGATTTGGGAAATATGCCCAAGAGGGGGAAATTTCAAATTCAAATTGTGAAATAAATGTTGAGTTTGACTTGTGCAAGGGACATGTAAGAGCCATGTAAGAGCTCATAAATGGCTTGTTGGATGTACATGTCCACTTGTTTTTGAATTCAAATTCTAGGGAATATTCCATGTTGAGTGAAAATGTTGGATTTAATAAATCAATAAATTGATTTATTTGTGCAAGTGGAGATATCTAGAGGATTTGACATGCATTAGATTAGATTTAATCAAGATTAATTAGCTAGGATGATGATTAGGATGTTTAACCTTTTTGACTTAAATATTTGATTTATTTAAATCAGAAAAGGATGGAAATGACTTTGGGGATTTTAATTAAATAAAGTTTGATTTATTTAATTAAAGGATGATGTGAGCCTTTGATTTATTTAAATAATAAGAACCTAATTTACCTAGTGAATGGGTGTGATGCGTTTGATTTATTTAATGAGCAGATGAATATGCATAATGCTAATTTGACATGTCTACATTTTGCCACTCTTTGAAGCAATGTACTTGTTGCGTTGGTTCAAAGAATAAGCTTGCCACGATCAAAATTAAAAAATTCCTAATTTTTTGGATACCCCAGTGGAAAGAAGTACACTGGTACATTGCCCCCTCAAGAGATCAAGTGAAAAGATTCAATTTGAGGGTCGATCTCACGATAAAGAGGTTCAAAATGGATGGTTATGGATGATGATGCAAATGAGATGATTTTAAGATGCTTAGAATAACAAATCTATATTATAATGATGATGCAAATGCAATGCATGTGAAATGATCGATGTTTCCCATTATGTATGATATGAATGATATGTCGACTGCTAATGGTTTGTGGATGCAAGAAGTATGTATGATGGATGCATTGGTGATGATGATGTTAGTGCGAAAAAGAAGACATTAGATGGTGACAAGAGGATTGAACAAGTTCATAATTGGTCGAGACTTTATTAGAGATGATGATGATGATGATAAATGATGATGATTTGCTTATCAAGGATTGGGATTTTAAAAGGGATAATTACATTATGTTTGATAACACATGTAGATACAATGCATCAAGGTATAAAGAACCAGGATGGCGTTGTACCTAGTGTGATGAAATTTGACTCGACAAATGAATAGGAGTATTCTTGTTTACAATTGACATACGGAATCCCTGCTAGGGCGTACCTAACAAAGCAAGTATTCACCAAGTTATTTTACAAGAATGTCCAACAAGCATAGCAGACAAAAGATAATGATCATTGCCCCATTCCTATCTCTCTAAATCCTTTGTTCGGATATCATCGAGAGGTCCTTGGAATGAGCACAATAAGATAAATCAAAATAAAAGATCAAGTACACAAACAGGTCAATGTTCTTCATACCTCTAGCTAAAGGGATGTGTTTTGAAAGGATAAGAATCTTGGGTGATATCCAAAATGATGCCCATTGTCGGAACAATATATCCTAGGACATGCATTGTATAGGATGATGATGGTTTGATAAGCTGATTGATAGGCTATTGATATAAGGTTGACTCACATGTTTAAAAGTGATCAAGAGTTTGATTTTGTGTTTTAAAGGTTTGTTGTTCGCTTTTGATTTTACAATTGAAGCTTGCTTTTGCCAATTGTTGTGATTGTTTATGTTTGTTTTGCCAAAGGATGAAAGTGACGATCAGTTTATTATGGATGATTGATTATTGTGGGTGCAAGCGAGATGAGACGGATGGATTTTTTTCAAATATTTGGATGTTTTTGACATTTTGAAATGTTTTGAGGTTGTTTTTGGTATTTTCAAGATTTTACAAATGTTTTGATTTTTTATTTTCTGAATGTTTTTGGATTTTGATGTTTTTTGAATGTTTTTGGATTTTGATGTTTTTCAAATGTTTTTGGATTTTGATGTCTTGGGGGCTGATCAAAGATTAGCCTTGCCTACGTTTAAGCTCAGAGACGATGTAGTTCAAATTCCAATGTTTTTGGCATTTTCTGATTTTTGATTTGTTTTTGGATTTTGATATGTTTTGAATGTTTTTTGATTTTTTTGATTTTTGACGATTTGGATATGGATATGCGTGATGATACTAGTGCTCTATTTGGGATTTTTTTGATGACCAAGCTAAGGTTGACTGATCAAATCGATGGATTAATGATGATGGTAACATTGTTGAGGATACACAACAATGTAGGGATTTGATTGATCAGGATTGATGATGATAACATTGTTGAGGATGCACAACAATGCAAGGATAGTGTTGAGCAACACAATGATCAGGAATGATGTCCCAAGATTATGGATTGATTGGATTCGATTGATCAAGATTGATTAAGCTTGGTTTGAAACAAAAGTTGTTCGAATGATTTGATGTGGCGTTTGACGTACAACTTAGATGTGACTGATATCGATTGATGTTTAATGAAAGATCAAGACTGATAAGGAATGTATTCTTGTCAAAATATGCCATGGGCTAGTGATTTGGATTTTGGATCACAAATGCTTTGACCAATTTGGTTTCACGTTTTCCAAATGTTCAGATCACCACATAAGTTGGAGGACATAGACCAAGATTTATTCTTGAAGCAAGATGCGAATATCTACCCCCAGTGTCTAGCAATGTACAAAATGTTAGGGATGGATCCTTGGATAAGTTTATGGATGGATGGTTATGGTATGCACGCAAAGGATTTCAAGGATTATCTTGCGATAAGATAAGGTTTTTGAACGAAGGAATGCTTTATTAGATAATGCTTCATAGCTCAGATAATGCTACATAAGATAGGATCAATGAAAATGACCCATGTCAAGATGTTTACCATAAGCAAGTGTAAAGTGTGCACCAAAATTTTTCAAGATCAAGATGACTTGGATGATGGATGCAAATGGATGAAAATGAATTGGATCAATGGTTTATGGATGAATGGATTTATTATGGCTAAGATGGATAGAATGTTAGATTTATTACAGATGGGATGAGATGCTTTCAACTGAATTGGCGCACGTAGATGCTTGATTCTACACATGATGCCTATTTGTCAGGTTTTCATCATGGTCTTGCCCAAAGTGTGGTTCTCACTAGAGGACGATTCTTTCTTTTTTTATTGTTTTCAATCCTTTTTCTGATTTTTTTGGATTTTCATATTTTTTTATTTTTTTGTATTTTTCTAAGAGATTTAAAGCTCATGCTGAACCACCTGGTGGTGTTGATGTAGATGCCCCTGTCATAATGTGCCATTGATAGCCTACTTGAAGAAGTTGCTTTTCTAAGATACGTGCACTTGAATACAACTTTTGGGATTCTTGATCTGCTTCATTGATACCAGGGTTAACTCTGTCTCCCTGTGCACATCGTGAGAGAGTGCCTTTAGAATCCCTATGATGGAGGGTTATTTCCAATACATGGTCAATGTGGGAGTTGGATATCATGCGTGGAGGCATGGATGGATTGTGCTTAGGGATAAGAGATGGATTGGTTGACAACTTGGAATCTTTGACTCTCCAAACTTGGGAAGATGAACAATGATGGGTGGATACGAAAGTGTGCATGGAATTAGGACCAACTACTTGATATACCTTATACGTTGCTTGAAAAGCCTACTTTTGATTTTGTGGACGTCTTTGATGGATACTTTTACCTCTTTTATTTTTCCCCACAGTTTCTTTGACTGATGGAGTTTGATAGGGATGTTCTTTCTTTGTATTCTTTGGTATCCATTTGTATTTGATTTGTCCATTATGCTTCTCAGCTTCTTTTACTTTGATAACATTCTTTGTACTTTGATTCAATTCTTTCTTTTGACGTTGGTCCCAATTCATGGATGGGGTGATGGGTGGATGAAGATTCGTGACGTGGCTGGTTGTAGTATTGGCAATGGTTTCATCATAAGGATTCTCCGTGCTCCCTATGTTGACGTTTACTTGAGACAAAGTTTCCCCCAGTATTGTGGAAGTAGTACCTTCATGTCTTGATTCTTCCTATTCTAAGATGTCTTGTTTAGAATGCACTTTCTAATAAATGACCCTTGTAGATGATGTTATTTCAATTTGCCACTCTGCTAACTCTAGATTATATTGTTCTATCTGACTTGCTTCCTTGAGTGGATAGTGTTCAATATCTTTATTCATGATGTCCTCAATTTGAATTTGGGATATATCCGATACTGATGTTGACAACTCTGTTTGGCTATAGGAATCAATAATCTACTCTTTTTGTGTTATAATGCCAGGAGTAAAGGAATCCTATTTTGAATGAAGATCATCTATGTGTCCATCCACGAAAATCAACTCATGGGTAGATGGAGCAGTATGTGTTATGGGGATATGATCATCTTGCATAGATAGGAGAGTTTCCATTAGATTATTGTAGTATCTTGAAGATACAAATTCTTGATTTTGAATGATTTCGGAGTTGCTTTCGACATGCTTTGGATCAAGTTCTTGACATGGGTCAATTTTAAAGGATGGATCACTTATAAAGGGTTCTTGGATGTCATCATTAGACATGGTAAGTGGTTCAATATCCTCAAGTGTCTTGGTCAGGGTTCCTTCAGTATCTGTAACCATGAGGTCGAAGGGTGTCAATATGTCTTGGAAAGGACCATTGCTAGACCTTGGTGAAAGATTTTGATCATGCTTTGGAATAAACTCTTGAGATATGTCCTCTAACTCATAAGGCAATGTAGAGACATTTTCAACATGATCATAGATGAACGGATCGTGCATTATGTCAATAGGATCAAATAATCCTAACACTCATTGAAAGAGATCACTAAAAAGTGGCTCTTGATGTATGGTGAGTTGATCATCAGATGGGGTGGAAATATATTCAAGGTGCTCATCGATGGAGGGACCTTGATCATTTTTTTCAACAATTGTGGTGGAGGGATTTCCAATGTCTTTAACCATAGGGTCAAATGATGTTGACGTTTCTTGAATTGGATCATTGTTGGCTATTATTGGTGGATTTAGATCATGATTGAAAAGTGACTCTCGACATATGTTGATTTGATCATTGGATGAAGTAGACATAGCTTCAAGGTGCTCAGTGATGGGTTGATCTTGATCCTTGTTCTTAAAGATTGTCATTTTTTCTATTTGTGCTTACATTTTTTGGGTAGCTTGAGAGGCTTGTTGCACTTTTTGAGCTTGTCTTGCTTGTTGCATGGCCAGATATTATTGGATGGCCTTTTGGTAGGCATGGCGATCTTTTAGGGCAATGTCATATTGTCTTGCTACGTTTGGTTTTGGTGGTAGTGGTGGTGGATTTGGGATCGTGTTGGATGTAGTGACAAGTTGTTGAGATATGCTTGGCGCGATCATGGTAGTGAAGATTTGAGATATGATGGGTGTGATAGGGATGGATGAAGTGATTGAGGTGATAGGAATGGTCAGAATGACCAAGGTAATAGGTCCTTGGGAGACCATGTTTTTAATTTTCAAGATTGATGTTGTCATTTGATTAGATACCATCTGTTGGTGTGATGTCGATGGAATATTCAAAAGATTTGATGTGATGGCTTGATTGGTGTTAGGGGGATTGATTTGGATGGAGTGATTGGTGCTAGGTAAAGGGGGAAGCCCTAAACCAAGGAATGATGTTGATATGGGTAATGGTGGTGGAGATGTCTCTTGGTGCAATGACTCAACTATTTTGGTAAGTGTAGCAATTTGATCTAGCCAAATTTGTTCTTGATTTTGATCTTAACTCCCTTGATATAGTTGATTTGGCTTCTATTTAAGCAGATTTGGAGTGTGTACTTATGTTTGATTTTGGATGATGTTCTGATTTGGGATGACACTCAAATTTGGCATGATAGGTTGAAATTGACCATTGTTGATGTTTGGAATCTTCGTATGATTTGCAAATGTATTTATCCCAAAGTTTGTCGGATTCATGTTTCAAACACTTGTACTTGGTACCTTCTCATTTGGCTTGTAGGGATTTGATGGGATGTTGTTGTTCGTTTGAAGGCTCATGCTTTGATTGTTCGGTTGAAAGACTTGTAGGCTTGGATTTAGATATACCATCGAGAAATGTGTTCCAATCTTTGATTTGGGCATACTCACACTTATTGTACCATTGACATTTATAGAAGGCAATGATCCCATGTATGGCTTGTATAGATGTGAGTGTTGATAATCAATCGACATTGTAAGGCTTTGATAGCTAAATTGATTTGGATTACTCACGATGTATGGATTAAGTTTGTATTCCATTTTCTCCTTGTGTTTTGACCTTGTTGCTAAAGTGACCTCTAAGGTTCTTAGGACCAATGATGAGATGAAGGATGAAAAAGGGTGGATGATATGAGTGATGAACATTTTAGGAAGTTTGGATCAATGCTAGACTTAGGGCTTGATTTTGGTTCGTTTGATTGGATAATGAACTTGTAAACACTAAGATGTTGGATGTGATCTTAGGATGAATTTTCTCAAAGGATTGCTAATTAAATTAGAGGTATGAGAAAGGATTCGTTCCCATATACCTAACTAAACAAGGTGATTTTTTGGTTTGATGATTTACCCAAGTCTAGAATGATGTTTTCAAAGCTCTAAAGTTGTTTGGTGGGATGGGATGATAAATGTTTGGATGGATGAAGTGTTTGAGTTGCTCCTAAATGAATCTAGGAAGGACTTGTTTACGAGGCCAAGATAGTGAAGAACATGCCTTTCTCTAAGAGTAATTCAAAATCAAAAGACCAATGTTTGCATGAAAACCATACGACCAAAAGATGCCAAGCACATGTGTGGGGTCCAATTGATTTAAACTTTCATTAGTGGATTCTTTTTACCACAAACACAATCTTGGTTAGATTTTGAATCTAGATGTCTAATGTCTCAACTTTCCCCTTATCCCACAAAGTGTATTATGCGGAAACCAAGGAAATTGGAGGCAAGAGTTACCTAAAGTTGACTTTAGTATAAGCAAATTGAGATGACATCCAAATGTTTAGATGCCTCTAAGGATACGAATCCCAAGGGAAATCAATAACATGTGAATTTGTTCAAGGATATTTGCCACTCCTAAAGAATTTGCAATTTTGATGATTCGTTGAATGTTGGTTTTCAATGTTTTTGATTCAAGCACTGTGTTTTCAAACCACAAGCAATATGACATCCTAGCTCAATTGGCACGTTTTTCTTGGTGGGCTTGCCTCATGCCCTTCATAGTAGAAGAGACAATTTTACATGCAACCAAGGACAAAATATAAAGGTATGTTAAGAATGAAGTATTAACCTTTATATTTCAACCAAGATCAAACATGGCAAGTAACTTCTTCGAATCTGAGTTCCAATGCACCACTTTGATAAACTTGTTGGATGGACTGGTTGGCAACTACAAACAAGGTTCTTAATGACACAAAATCGGGGACATGGCACCTTGTGAGCATCCATCAAGCCACTAAAGGCTTTAATCAACCCTACTAGGGGCTCTTATATGTTTTACGGTAGTACCCCATTCTGAAAGACACTGTACGGCTAAGGCCTACATACCATGAGGACTTGACAGTTTAGTCTTATCCATTTATATACCGGCCCAAATGAAAAATTGGTTGGAGTCGCTCTCAAGTTCTCCTTTCAGATGTGTCTCTTAGGCAGGCCCCTCAAAAGGTACACAATAGTGAGCAAGCACATCCGTAGTTCGATTGACCTTCATTTTGAAACAAAGGGAGAAAACACGCGATATACCTAACTCACACTCAAAAAGTGTTTTGTTCAATTTTAAACTCAAATCGAAGTGTGTATGGGCAATTATTTATGCAACTTAATGTCACCAAAAGCCTTTTGATTCTCAAGATTGCCATGAGGCGTGAGAGAAGCACATACATCTTTTGATGATATTACTTTGTGTAAATAATTACAAAACACTAAAGGCACACATTCATTTTATCCTTCAAAGCAATGATTTGATTCATTTTAAGCACCAAAGGAAAGATGAAGATTTGATTGTTTTATTTTAAACCTCAAGACCCAAATTCTAGTGAATTTCTAACATTCAATTTTAATCTGATATTGAAAGAAAACAATGATCTAGTTGGCTTAAAGTAGAAAATTAAAGCAGTAAATGGAGGCTCTAGGCTATTTCAATAAGCATTTAAAAATGCTCTTTTAAATTTAATGTCCAATCCTTCAACTCAGATCTATTTGTTTGATTCTCATGAGAGAGACCACCGTTGTTTATTGATGTAAATCCCACAAACGCACGAGCCTATGAAAAGAAATTTTGTAACTTCAAATGTGTGCCACACAATCTTTGGAAGCCATCCTACATTTATAGGCCTGCCAAATACAAGTAGAAAAATAAGCAAATAAACACAAATCTAAGAACATTTATTGCAACTAAAGAATTACTCATATGTAATTTCCCTTATTATGAAACATAGCAAACATAGCTATTTATTGTCGTAAAATAAAGCAAACAGTAATCATTTAAGACAACATTATCACAAAAAGGAAAGGTAAGCCTATCTACAAAATTTAAGACTTCCCAACATGATGCCCATAGAAGACATTGCTCTATAAACTTAGGTCTCCAGTATGAGTAGTGCGCCCAATGCTTGAAGTTGATCCATTTAATGCATTAATCTGTACTTGATCTAAACTAAGATTAAAAGAAATATACGCTTTTAAAAGGAAAGTTTATTCTCCAAGACCTTGATATTTCTCCTACATCCACGTGGTTCATTCTCTGCCTCACTGCACTCTACAATAATAATTTCTGATATGGCAGAGAATTTAACCCTTGTTAGAAAGCAGCCCACATATACCGATAGCCACCTTTAACTCACATTAGAAACAACTAGGTCTAGCTGGTTGGTGAAAGAGTGCGCCCCTACTCATTGACATGCAATTATGTAGAAGCTAATAATAAAGAGAACGGATTAGAAGTTAATCTATTTTGCTTAATATACACACTCCCACTATTGTTCACACTTAACATCATAGATTGAAATCAAGATGGTTTTAGCTAATGCATTTCGCAGGTGAACAGTAAATTAAAAATTATTAAGCAAAAGTAGTTAGCAGGTATGAGGTCGATGCCATAAATACTGAATAAGAAACTTTCAACTGGTGCACACTCCAATAGTGGATTGATGGGACCTTAATTTGAATGAGGACGCGGACAGGCAGTTTTACTTCTCCAATAGATTTATGAGTTGATTACGGGGTCTCGAATTGAATGAAAGGACGTAGAAAAAGGGGTCTGAGAACACGGCAAGCCCTTCACAAAGATGATAGCTATTTTCCTACTATCAATTGCACTGATTGATGGCCTCTGATGGTGATGGGTCAGTGAACACAAATCGATGTTGTTACCAACTATTTTGACCATACAAAGATAGCATTTATTTCCAGAATACAACCAATGGTTGTCTATCGTAAGAGGATCTGATGAAAAGTGTAAAGAAACTTTCAAACAACTGTTAATTACCAGGCACACATAGAAGATAAATGAATAAATATTTTTACAAAATTTCAAGTAAAAATCACACCCCAATGTCAATAAAGAAAAGCTTTCAAACTATTACAACTAGCAGGTGTAAATGCTTCAAAAAAAGATAAATGATCTCATTATTTGTTCAGTGTTCACTGATTCGATTCAGTAAATGCTTCATTTTGATTTAAGTGCGAGAGCAACCTAAACATCTGATTGAGTCGAACAACCGGTTGGTGCAACATCTAATCACAAAGTTTTAAACAATAAGGCTAGAGCATCTTAGCTAGTCAGACAGAGGATCTAAAACATGACACCTTTCTACAAATAACTTCTATTGCCACTTCTAATGTGAGCATCCTCTATGCCTACGTAAGAAGAATTTGTAGATCTTGATAGCCACGTATGCAAAAATGGTGATGTACGATTGCCATGACAGTGGCGTAAGAGGAGAATATAACTTATATATTAAGAACACACAGTATTAGGAATGATATTGGCTGCATATTAGAGACACAAGTGGTATTGGTAGCAGTTCCAAACTCGTTTGTGCTGTGCTTAGGCATTCTCCAAGTTTGGTGAGTAGTAGTGTGAGCATATTGTCTACAATTTGGATGCTATCAAATTTTAACTAATGGATGATATTGGTGTATCTTTGGCCTATTCTTGAAAAAATAAACCAACAATGTCCAATCAAAAAGAGAACATTAATTCCCTTATGCATTCAAAACATATCATTCTATATTTCTAAAATGACAGACAATAATGTATAGCCTATGAATTTTTTTTATTTTTTTTCAAAAATCAATGACACTAGCTGAGCGGGAAAAAAAAGAAGTCTATCTAATTAGAAACAAGAGATAATAGAATGCAATCTTATTGCAACAGGATGGTTCCAAGAAATTAGACTTTTGGCTGCCAATATTATCAGACATAAAAGAGCACCCAAAATAGCTCAGGAAATGTGCAATATTGTAAAAGAGCGAGATCTAAAATCAAAGCAGCCACAACAAAAGAAAGAAATGTGTTATCTTTGAATGCAAAGTGAGATAAAATACAATAAGGGAATAGATAATTAAAATATTTCCCTCTTGTCCTCCTTCTAGCGCCATTCTGTAGATGGTGAAATCTATATTTTTCTCACAGCACACATTAGCATGTTAGTTTAAAACAAAGAAAATAACAACATCCATATGAAATGCTACATCAATGCTTTCAAATGCAAACAAATGATAAAAGCAAGCTAAATAAGCACATGAAAAACATGAAGTGAGTCATCTCATATTGGATTGGTGCTTCTATGGAAAGAAGCCCTTTCCCAATCCTTGATCAAGCTAAGCTAAATGATGAAATTGCTATGAATGTGATATGAAGATGGTGTGGGCAAAATCAGTTCTCAAGGAGAGTGACTTTGCAAGAGATTGTGGAGGATTTGTTTCATTTACAACATGACATTCTATGTAGCTTGCATTGATAGGATTTGTAATCTTTGGTAAATATCTTACAACAATAATATAATTGATCTTCACTAGGCTATCAAAATTAATGTGACATGTTCTTCTATGCCATAGCTAACTTTCGATAGTTTGAGACATAAAGAGCTTTGCACAACTACCTTTTAGTTGATAGACATTACCTTTTGTCCTAGTTTAAGCAGAAGTTAGAGCACCAAAGATTCCTTTTTTGATTACACAACCACCATTTTGAAATACAAGATTATATTCTCTACTACATATTTGTCCTACACTTAGAAGATTATGTTAGAGATGCTTGAAATAAAAAACATCATCTATTTTATGCTTTCCATCAAAACTAATTGGATCTTTTGCATAGATATTTGTAGATCTATCATCACCAAACTTCACAAGAACACCATCATACTTTTCAATCTTAAGAAACTTACTATTCTCACCTATCATATGATTTGAGCATCCATGTCAATGATCAATTAATTCTTCTCTTCTCTAGCATGAAAAATTGTCAACATAGTTCCTTCAATGCTGTGACCTATTTTTGGAGCACTTTCCTTTACACTTCTTTCAAGATTAGTAGATTTAGTTCCAAAATTTAAATCCATGAACAAGCATTCATCATTTCCTTCATTAGGATAATTTGATTCTTCATCATCAGATACACCATCTTATTTTTTCAACATAATAACTCTTTTTGATAAATTTACCCTTATGACCTTTTTTATCATTAGTAGCTTTGATTGGACATTTACATGTATAATGACCTATATTTCCATAATCGAAACATTTGAAAGGTAGGTTACCTATGCATTTCCAGTACCCTTATTAAATCTCCTCAAAAAGTTTAATTCCACCTCATCAAGATCATCTAGATTTGATCCATCATCCTTTTCCACTTTGCAGACTTTAAAAGTAGTTTCTTTGTTTGTAGCATCTTGACCAAACTCTCTCATTTCAAAAGAAGTTAAAGAACCAAACATCTGATCTCTAGAATAATTATCCAAATTATGAGCTTCCTCAAAAGAAGAAACTTTAGAAATATAAGCTTTAGGAATATTTCTTAATACCTTTATCACAAATTCACTTTCATCCAACTTTCCACTAAGACCATTGATGATATTGAAAACTTCACCAACTTTGAGTATGTAGGCAATAATTTCTTCATCTTTAGACATCCTTAAGGTTTCAAATTTGGCTTTGTAGTTCAACATCTTCACTTGTTTGACCTTGTCATCTCCTTCATAGATACCTTCAAGATTTTTCTAGATCTATTTAGTATACATTAGACTTATCACCTTTCCAAGTTTAGAATCAAAAAGACCATCCAAGATTGCATTCCTTGCTTTTCCATTGTTTCCATAATACTTGATCTCATCATTACTTGTCAGACCATTTATAGGCATAGTATAACCTTTATCATAATATTTCCAAACACTCAATCGAAGAGAAACAATAAAGGACTCCATCCTAGCTTTTCAATAGGTAAAATTTGTTCCATAAAACAAAGGAGCTTTGACACCTTTTCTATTGTCCATCCAAACTATCTCAAGGAGTTAGAATTCTTCTTGCCATCCACAACTCTAATAGCAATTGTTAGATGCACATGACAAGTGAGAGAGGGGAGGTGAATCAGTTGTATACTTTGAAATATTCAAACCCTCAATATCATTTCAAACCTTGATCAACCATTAAACCCTTAACATGTATTAACAGAATGTAAACATGTAAATAAGTAATGCAAACACATCAAACATATAAGAACACTAGATTAATGTGGTAAACCCAAGAAGGGGAAAACCATGGTGAGGATTAGCTCACTAATATATTAATTACAACACCAAATAGAATAAAGATCACCACCGAGAAAGATAAAGAAAGGCTCATTACTAGTGGCTCACTACAATAGGACTCATGATCCAGAAGAAAAAAGAATAGAAGAAAGGGACGCTCACTCCCAATTTGAACTGCTAACAATATATTTCTATCTCAAACCCCCTTATTCTATCGAGTGAATACACTAGGTGCTTTATCTTTTCTCTCTATAGTGATCATGATCTAAAGACCATTCCAACATTCTCTAATTACTTTAATATGGATGTAACATTGATTCTATCTCCATCAATAGTTAGCTAGGTGGTTATTTTTATTACATAGGTAATTTTGCATCAATACTATTACGTATACAATAAATGTGTTTTTTTTTAGGATTAAAGGAAAAATCCTATAATATTATTGATAATATAAAATATCTGGGATTACATATATATAGCATAAAAGCCTATAATAAATGTTGGGGAAGGTTTGTAGAATGACTTTCATAAAAAACAAAATTAATAATGTAAAAATATATATTTAATTATGCTACATTACAGATAACTGATTACTACATGGGTTAGAAATTCATGGGGATACTTTATTTTTTATTGATATAGTGAGATGAGTGTTTCCTGTAGCCTTCATGTTGGGAAAATATTGCAAAAATATAGCATCAAATATTTAACTGAAGGTTTCTAGATTTTTTTCTTTATTGATTTGAGGCACATGGTTTATGGAATACCACTTAGATATTTCTACAAGATTTTTCCTATAAAAATAAGTACATGAGTAGTTATTGAGGTTGGCATACACAAACTTTGGTTTGTTTGCTAATGTTGGATTGAGAATCTCTTGTAGGTGTCATATGTGACTAGAGAGAGCATGGATTGGAACATGTGGTCAAATGGTTCTTATTTTTTTGTTCACATCAAAAAATGCAATTGCCACACATGATTATTTAAAGGCCTTACACAAAGACTCTGCAAGTGTATTGTTATCTTGTTTCTTGAGATAAAGCATAAGGAAATGATTTGTTCCAGAGGTTACATTTTCAAAGGTACACAGTGTTATCTTGTGGTATATTTATTATTCTTTTACATTGTGTATTATGAATGAATCTAATTATTTATTTTTACTGTTAGGTTTGTGAGGGTAGTCAAATCCATCTCTTTATGGGAAAAGTTGTAGATATTTAAAATTTATGGATGCATTGAATGTTTGGATTTTTTTAGTTGCTTTGATACATGGGATTTTTTTTATTTCCACTCCTTTTATGATGGTTTCTAATGTGAAGCTTTGTATATGAGCTCCTAGTCCAAAACATACCTCACCATTGGATGCAAAATATCGAAAACCCGTGGGCTCATATCAAACATAATAATTTCTATAAATGCATTTTGTGTGTGTTTGAAGAGGTTTTATTGGGTCCAAATTATGTTAGGTAAATAAAAATCTGTACAACTAATATAGTCTATATGCTCATACATTACATCAAATAATGTATAGTTTATGCGAATTGGTAGAATCTGTTACATTCTTTATTTTTTATTGTCGGAGTATGTTTCAATAGGGAACATGATTTATTTTCATAAGTACTACTATAAGAGACGGGTGCAAGTGATTGGAAAGGATTATTCTTATAATTATTATTTTTTAGAAGAATGTGAAGTTCTAAGACAATTTACTAGTTTCATGAAGTTTTCTCTTTTCTATTTTGACTCCTATTATTTGATAAACATATTTAGCATGATATCATAATTTAACATGAATGGGAAATAGAAGAGTGTTTTGTGATTGAAAATAAATCTAACAAATTATTGATTAAAAGAATGTGTAAGTCTATAATGGAGATGAGATATGTAAGAAAGGCTACCAAGATTATTGTTGCAAGTAGAATTCCTATTTGGAGATGAAACCTAAATAACTACAAGTTTATTAATTTTTGAATCATAAAGGGATATTTTAGTAGTAAGTAATTCAAATTAGTTTTGTTAATGAAAGAGAATGGTATTTTATCATAGATACCTACAACGTGTAGTATAAATAGTTACTACATGGGGATTAATTAAGAATCAATTTTACATGAGGGTTTTGCATTAAGTTAATAAATAGTAATACCTTAAAAAGGTTATTTTGAATACATAATTAATTAATTTAACCCTTTCCAATAAACGACTTTATTTTAATTTTTAGTTTGTAACCAACTATATGAAAATCTATTGCTACATAAACATGAATATAAAGAAGAAAGAGATAAAAATTTAACTTGTGCTACATTTCTTTCCATGCAAATGTGTTTTATATTGGAGGATGGCTACAAGACCCTCTTTCCACAAGAAATATATACTCAAACACCCCAAGCTATTTGAAGTTTTGAATTTAAACCATTGATGAAAAAATAATTAATTTTTTGGACCCAAGTTTTAAGGCTAAATATTGACTTATTACAAGTTGTTGGATAGATCTATTGAAACTATTTGAATGCAATTTTTTTTTAGCTATATTTTTTAGTTATTTAGAAAATTTCTAGATATCAATAATAACACATTGAAACTTCTCTAAATATCTAATGAGCATCGTCAATCCAACTAAGTTAATAAAATATTGTAAATTTAAGGCTATGAGAATTGTATGGTGTCAGCCATAATAGTGGTTTCATACCCTTGAGAGGAACAAATTTTAGCTAAAATCACATATTTTTAGAAAATATAATGATTAAGCCTTAAAAGTTCCAGCATTTGCTGATTCCAATTGAAGAATGTTTGATCAAATCACCTTAGATCCAAACCCTTGGATAGAACCTCGCTAGTTTTAAACCATATCTATAAATGCGTCTCCTTTACACCTATCAAAATGCTGATAAAAAATAACTTTTGATTTAGATTTTGGGGAATCAAATGAATTCATTTAAAATTTATTTCAAATGATTATGGTATTCCCTAACAAAGTTATCCAATGAATATAATTTTAATATGTTTTGGTTCTTTGTTATGTATTTGTTTTTAAGTTTTATTAAACATAGTATTTTTCATCAAAAAATGAATTTTCTTTTGTTCTTCTCACATGTGGAAAAATAGAAGATTATCAAAAAAATTGAAAAATATGAGTGCACTAGATATTGAAGTCCCTTTGATCCAACAAAAAAAATAAATAAAATTTTGACATATTATTTAAAAGTTACTGCTATAACAAGCCATAAGCAGGTCTGAATTGTAATTCGTTTGACTTTGAAACTCGATTAAGGAAAAAATATTCAATAAAAAACTATCTAACCAAGTGGAAGCACTAGATATTAGAGTTAAAAATCTAAATTTGAAAGAATTAGAATTTATCCTTCATGGAAAAAGTTATGCTATAATGCCCACTTTTTAAAAATGTTGTTTTCCTAAAAAATTCCATTTTCGTGGAGATGGAAAAAGTTAGTGCAATTTGACCAAAAATTTTGAAAAATATTTTAGAATCTACGTATTAAAATGATGAGACTCTTAATTTTAACTATCTTCAAATTCCTCACAATTTAGCCTATAGGTGCCCTCAATGTGAAGATTTGTTGCACACACTCTTAGTGTCCAAATTGGGCCAAAAATTGTAAAACCACTATTATGGGATCACCCGTGATGTAATTGATTGAAAAATATATATTGTTGTCTTATGTATTTATCTTCGTAGATTATTGTAATGCAAGTATTTTACCTTCTTCTATCCATAGGTATGTGCATATTGGGAAAGAAATAGTTAGTTTTAAAATAGATTTTCCCTCCTAACATACTTCAATTTTTCATCTTCAAACAATAGGATTCTCTCTCTCTCTCTCTCTCTCTCTATCTATCTCAGCTCTTCTTATCTTTTATACCTTATTGTCCAAATAAATATTCAATATTCAAAGCCATGAAGATGAATCTATTTATATTTTTAACAATAGATTTACTAGTAACATTTTAGATATTACTAAGGAATAGAGGCCTAAGTTATTAGTGAGTGTGGGTTTGTATTATGACACATAAGAGTCTAAGTTGATACCCTCTTGAAGGTGATAATGTGTGAATCTATGCCAATCTTACCATTTGGTTATCCTTATGAAAAGTAGAGATAAATAAAAGATCCTAAATTTGAAAACCACTAATGTTTTTATTAATGATATATTTCATTTAGATGTTTGACCTAAGGGGCATGCAGCATATGTTATTGTTCATACAAAATATGTTGAATATGTATACTCAAGAAAGTAGAGGTGGACTATATTCTTTCATACTTTTGCATATGTGAATGAATATGCAATAATAGGAATTTAATATGAAGTTATCACTCTTGAGGATATGGATGTTGAAGACCAAGTCATTATATATGGATCTTCATTTATTTTCCCTCTAGCATGCCAAATTACCTCTGTAGAGTGTGATACACACGTAAGTAGATGGGAGATGCGGAAGAGGATACTCGTGAGATTTACTGTAGAAGTGAACTTTTTTCAATAGGTCATGATGAATCTTACAAAATATAGTTGTAACTATAAGAGATTAGTTATTAACATAAGAAACCTCAAGTTTCTAATATTAAACAGTTGTTGAGCTAAGTGAGGACACCTATTATATGTATGTTTCAAGTATGTAAAAATATATTGATCAACTACCATAATGGTGATTCATTTAGAATATCGACTTTTCTAGAGCTTGGTTTGACCACTAGTTAGTATAAGAACTTTCGTTTGGTGAAGGTTTTGGTTCAAATAATAGAGATGAACGTGCTACCACTATGCTTAAGGGTTTTATTTCATACTTGATTGCATGTGCAAGAGATGGATTTGTCATCTTTTAGTAGCCTTAAATAGTCTATATGGTTTTGTTCATCCAAAGATCATGCCTAGAATTCAAAGTTTTTAGATTATTATTTAAAAGGAAACAATTTTTTTCAAACGAAATGTGCAATTAAGTATGATTTGTCGAATAATGCGAATATGGGGATTTCAAATTTGATCTTGATCTATGTAAAGTAGTTTTCCATTAAGATGATTTTGAGACACAGGATTATTAAGCACTTTGATTTTCTCATGTGATAAACTAACTCTACCAACATGTGTAATTATGAATCTCATTCTACTTCCTTAAAGGTGATTATCCATATGATGATATAATTTTATTTTATTGATATATTATGTGTGATTAGTTTCTTGGTTCAAGAGAAGAAAAAGAAGATGAATATGACACCTTCTTGCTTGACTAAAGGGGGATCATGAACATTCTTTCGTTTGTAAGTATATTTATATTTTCACTAGGAAGTATTTCTAGGAAATTTTAACTCATCTAAAATTATTATGTGTGATAAGGAAATAATACTTTCTTATTTTATTAGCTATGGCCTTGGGCCATGGGAGACATGTGTAGGATTCAACCTAGATTTTCATGCACTTATTATTTCTGAATTATCATTTGAGTGTTTTAATATATTCAATTGTGCTGTCTCATTTGAGATAGAAAAATGTTGTAAGTTGCACATGGTATTATGTTTGGCCTTTAATCTTCCTTGTATGTTTTAGTTTCTTAAAAGAATAGTTGCATTTAATCTTTGAATTTTTGCCCCCTTTTTTTCTTGGTCAAGTCTACCCTAGAGATCGGATTTTAGATTCCCTCTTGATTTTAATTTCAATGACCATAACTTTAGCTAGATTATTTTAGGCATTAAATTATAGTGTAATATATTGCTTCTATGTTCAAATTTAGGTCGTTTAATTCCTTACATTATATAACTTGATACAATATTTGTATTTCTTGATCCTAAAAAAATATTTAATAAGGCATGCTATGGACTTTATGTCTATATTCTAATCGATTATGTTGATAGTGAATAAAAAAGCCTCTGCAATCGTGTAGAATGGGAGTCTCATATCTATGTTCCCTTTTGATAACATACATGATGAGATATTTATAAGGTTGATTTAAGTGTTCCCATTACATCAAAGATTTGATTGACATGTTTCTCTTTCTTTTATATTCGAGTTGAGTGGTTCTCTCAAGTCTAGTTAGAAATGTTTTTAAGTCGTCAAGGAACATCAAGGGAATATGTGAGATGTTTATACACTATAGTTCATAGAGGATTTCAAATTTATTTGCTAAGCCCTTTGAGCTTTAGATATGAATATATGTTTAGTAAAAACCCAATCTTTTCACTAACTAAAATATAAAAAAATGTCCTTGCGTCCAAGTGTCACGTGTTCATATGTGCAAGAAGCCCTATAGACTCAGCTCTTTTATTTGTTATAATTTGGTTAGAGATTGCACATCCAAATATTTTATTTGTCCATTCACATACACCACCATATTGCATCAGGGAATATTGCATGACTTTTTGTTGTTTTTAATGTTTGTTAGAAGTCGCTAGATTGGTGCATCCAAGGGTTTTAACAAATATGAATATTCCTTTCTTAGAGAAATGTCCCTAAAGGTGTACCCCAAACATCATCAATTAGCAACTAAATATCATTATTGTTGAGGTTATCACATCAAAGTCTTACTAAATAGATACATTTAGATGAGATCCAATCAGTGCATAGTGTATTTTTTCTAAATAGTGGAGATCTATTCTACAATCAGATAAGCAAAATTTTGACAATAATTTTCTTAGTCTTGAGGTGGTCACCTAATAGATCATTACTTTCTAGAGTGATATATACCAAATTACAACACTCGACAGAATTAAATTAACATTAGACCTAGAGCTATGCAAATTTATTTATCAATTTTATTTTTTTCATTTGGTTCTCTAAATAGTTAGGCTTAGGCCTTGATTCTACAATTTATAAATAACTATGCCGATTTAATTATTTTACTATAGTACATTTGTGTAAAGTAAAAGTAACTTACATATTAGAAATGCATGTATTTTAAAATTACATAAAGATATTAATCTTGAGAAGCTATTTTACTATTATAAATAATTTATGATAGACAACACTATATAAATGTCTGATTATTATTCTTCACAAAAATATATTTCAAAGATAAGAGCTAATAGATCTATGCATAGTAATACATGATGCTCTTACTTTAATGGTGAAAATATCATAGCCATACACTTTTACCTTATGCTTTGGGTCTGCTTTGAATAAAGATAACAAGTATACAAGTGAAGTATTCTTGAGGCGAATTCAAATAATCCCACCATCACTCATCATTACAAATATATTTTGATCCTTATATCTCCACTCGCCACCTTGGACCAGATTCACATGTGTAGATTTAACTTTAATTGTTTCTGCAATCACAAGTCTAAACCGCTTAAATTTTGAAATGCCAAATCAAAATATAAACATTTATGTTGTATAGTAAGGTATTTAAAGGCATTCGAAATCAAGGAGGACATATAGGATTGTGGTAGGATTATCAAGCGCATTCACATAAGAGTTGTTATCGACGATCATTTTTATTGAAGTTGCAATGCATGCCATTTTCGCAATGTATGAAACAACGTGCGTAATTGCAGTGTTATTACAGACCGGAATACCATATTCGACTCCTTAGCGATGTTAGGAGAAGTGAACCCACTGGCCTTTGCTGGGAATTTCGCCGTTAACGACGAAAAACATGTAATATCCAGGAGGAGCAGCCACAGCCGTCGGGGGAGCGGTTACTGTCGCAGAATAAACTGTGGTAGAGTTTGGAGCCGCTACCGGTGTGGATGCGGAGAGGGAGAGCATCCTCTGGCCCATGGATGTGGTGTGAGTTGTGAAGGGCGGAGCGTACGCGTTAAACTTTACCACGTTGCTACTCGTCAGACCGAATGCAACCGAGAAGGTGACCGTGAAGGTGGCGCCGTAGGCAATATTGGAGGAGGAAGGCATGGCGGTTATCTGCGGGCGGAGGACGGCATAGACGCTCTCCAAATAATAAGGGCTGTACGCATCCAAACGGAGCTCCGTT
Source organism: Sequoia sempervirens (assembly GCA_007258455.2). Taxonomy (NCBI): domain Eukaryota; kingdom Viridiplantae; phylum Streptophyta; class Pinopsida; order Cupressales; family Cupressaceae; genus Sequoia; species Sequoia sempervirens. The sequence continues at coordinate 32,831 of VDFB02267896.1, forward strand.
GGGAATTGCGTTCCCGTGAAAACGTAATTGAAGTGTGGGTTGGAGCCGCCTGCCATAACTCTCCCGTCGGGCAAGACGTTGGCAGTGGAATGGTACATTCTCGCGATACCGGTGGCCGCCAGAACGTAGAAACGCTGCTGCGCGGCGGGTAGACTGTGTCTGTAGAGGTAGGGCGTGAAGACGGGCGTGTTGGCCATGTCCCACCCGGCCACACCTTTGGCAGCTCCGTTTATGATTAGAATTTCGCCGTTGGGGAGAATGAGCATGTCCGACATGGTTCTTGGCCCGGGCATGTCTTCCATGCTCCACGAAGGATTGGCGTCCGTGATGACCATTCTTCCGCAGCTGCGTAGGGCGGGCGTGAAATTACCGGCTTTGGCGGCGGCGAATCCACCGTCGGGGCAGCCACCGCAGACGAGGATTTCCACCTTGCTAAACCCATCGGAGGCAGAGAGCGGCAGCATCACGGAAGAGCCCGTGGAAGGGTAGTTCCGTGGGCCGTCGCCCGGAATTCTGGGAAATGTTTTCAACACCACGTTGTTCTTGTAGTCGAGGAGAATGGAGTCCCTGTTGGCGAAGATAAAGAGATTTCCGTCGGAGGAGAGATGGAGGAACGGATACAGGTTGTTCTCGACTGTCGAGCTGGTTCGGGTTTGGGTGAGGAAGGGCAGGTTGTACGTTCCCTCACCCGGCCGCCTGGGAACGAACTCGTAGTTAAACACGCCGGTGCCTCCCACCACGATGATGCGGTTGTCGGGCAGGATCTGGTTCGCGGCGTACCACCGGTTCGCGAGAAGCTTAACAGGCTCAGAATTATCCCAGTCGCAGGAGGCGTCGGAGCAAGGAACAAAGTACCGGATATCTGTGGCTCCGTCCCGCCACCCGCCCGTATGAACGAGGGTCCCGTTGGCGGCAAAGGCTCCGGAGGAGCACCAGGTGTCGGTGAAGATCATGAGCGGCCTGATGGTGTTGGTGGCTATGTTGTATTCGATGGAGTGAGCCCAGCAGTCGTGGGTCAGGGCCTGGTCCTGCGGGTTGTCACGGCAGCGCCCATTATCCAGCAGGAGCTGCGACGGGCCGAAGTTGGTCCGATCGAACATCACCACCGTGTTTTTGTACGTGGTGGTCATGTGCATAGCCGAGACGCCGCCCTTCTCTACCAGAAGATTCCATCTTCCCAGCTTCACTGCCAGTTGCCCGGCTGCGTCCCACGACCAGATGCTTAACATCACAAGCATCATAAGCCAGAAATACCGAATTCCAGACGGCATTTTCATTATGGCTCTCTCTCAAACTAACACTCTTTATTAAGTGCGAGATTGATGACGAAAGCCTCATGATTTGATGGGCATTTATAGGCTTCTGCACATAGGAAGTCAAATGGCACAGGATAGGATTAATCGGTGGCCTGGCTTATCTCGTGTCAGGAACAAGAACAGCCATGCGATGCCTTTCGTGATTTACTTTCTTGTTCGTCCTTCCTGCAGTTGACTCGAATGTCATATTGATAATCCCACGGCGCTCTGGTTGCGTTTGCAGACGACATTAAGCTGATTCTTATCGAACGTTTTAAACTTCTCCCGCGCTGTAACGATTTTACCGAATTCGAACGCCTTGCGCTGTGTTTACTAATCTCCGCCGCATGTGAAGCGCAACCTGCAGCTATCTTCTCCACCTACTGCAGATCGCGATAATGGTCAACTTCAATCTTGCTGTCCGGGCGTTTGGAATTCTCTGATGATGTCGGTCTGCGTCTGCAAGCTGCTGAAGGCAGCCGAAGCTCAATAAAATTCCTACTCAAATTTGAGCAATAACGTTGAGATAAAAAAGCAAACGCTACCGTTATTATATTATTTTTGTTTCGACCACCTTTCTTCTTATCTCTAAATTAAAAGGGCAATCCGAAGCCAATAAACGGACGTGTTTTTCTCTTACTGAATCCCAGAGAATAAACCATTTCGACAATCAATAAAGAAAACGGCATTTTCATTCTTCCATTAGAATTTCGCTCTAATGGTCTGTCGTCACCTCGACGTCATCTCCTAAACACTTTTATGTCGACGAAAAGGTGTTTTAACACGTTTTTCAATAGCCGACTATTGGAAAGGTATTTTAATGGATCTCCATCATCCACGATAAAGGGGTCATTCCGTAGGCTTATGTCAAAAGCCTGTCAACCTGATCTCCGCCATATGGGAGCAGCGAAGGCTACAAGGCGTTCGTTTAAGTATGGTCGACAAGTGCAGATGTACCTATTGAGGAAAAGAAATTTAAGCCGTCCTCTTACTCAATTTTATATATTGATTAAATTATGCTTTAATTCTTCAATAAAATTATTTCATTTTTAATATAATTTTATAAATTATCAAGAAAAACTTTGCACAAATTTTTCATTAAATAATTTTAATTTGAATGAAATTTTATAACTTATCAAGGAAAAACAAACATTATTTAGTATTTATAGAATTATTTCATTGAGATTAATTTATTTTCAAGAAATATTTTAGTTTACAATAAATTTAATGCACCAAATGAGGATTCGCTTGCAGTTTATGCAATATTTTGGATCCATCGTCTGCATATTTTCGTAGAATATACAACTAAAAAGTTTAAAGTACTCAAATTCAAATAGTACTAAAATATGCGTCACTGCCACATCCAATAATCAATTCTCCTATTCTTGAGGTTTATGCAATAAAAATCCATATCCCTCTATGGTCTTGATTAGTTATAGTTACTAGAAATTCAAGTAGTAATGTATAGATTAAAGGTTTCCTGGCAACTTGTTTATATGAGCATTATCTTGTGGTTGATTACAAATTACTACAACATATATTTTTAGTACTTTTGTAATAACAATTGGCAAAATTTATGATAGAATCAAACGAAACCCACTTGCTTTCCAAATTCCAAATAAAAATTATTTATGATATATAATCACGCACACAAACACATCGTGTACTTATGTTGATATATACCTATATATTAGGTAATTACAAGTTTGTTTTACAACTAATGGTGGATCTAGTTTTGGTTGATATAAATAGTTTCTATCAAACGAAAACTCTAAAAAATAAGAATGAGAAATTTAAAATTTCTAATAAATTTATGATCAAATTATGATAGAGTTTTTGACAAGGGAAGATATGTGTAAAATGTATGCATTAGATAGAGCTTATACATGTAATAAAGACTAAAATTATTAGATGAATGAATCAATATGCTTTTACAGGTCTATTCTAATAAATAGTTGGTATGATATTTCCACAGTCCATTAGGTACATATGTGCAAGCTTGTACTTTTTCCTCTAAACATACAAAATCTATGTTTAAACCATAATCTTGCACATATTATAATATATATTATTCTAGTTTTTATAAATATATGTTTATTTTTATAGTTTCATGTAGTAATGGTGAAGTTTTTCTATTTGAATCCTAATTATTATTTAATTTTGTTTGTATTTTAAATGTAATTACATGTACACAAATTGAACAATCATGTTTAAAATGGATTCATCTTTCTATCTTTTTCTGGTTCTATTACAACATATTCTTGTAAATTTGATTTTTTCTTGTCCATCTTTTCACATATGCCCACATGTTTCACATTTATTATGCATACTATAACCCCCATGTATGTGCATTCATTCTTTGTATTGAAATTGGCATTTACTTGTGTTGAGTAAAACCCAAATATCATTGAATCTTTCCCATTTGTTTCTCACCATGATCCAACACAATACACATTCTACATGAGCTATTCCTATGTGATGTTGTTTAAAGTTATTCAATATACATAATTTTATATCAAGTTATCACATTCAAGTATAATTACAAAAAAATGTATCTATATTAATTTTCACGTCCTAGGAAATTTACCCTCTTGCCAATATTTTCATAAAAAGAATAAAGGTCTTTAATCTAATTATTCTAAAGTGACATCTAGGAATAGTTATAAATTAATGACATATTTTGAATCCAACAGGTTTTCCTAATACTAAGGAAAAGTACTAATAGGCTATATTATTTTCCTATATTGAGATAGGAAATTTGTACTATGAAACTATATTTATTTTTTAATATTTATTTTATTTATAGAGATAAGTAAACTAATTCATTCTATTTACTTCCTAAAAATTGCATTATTGATATTCCAAAATTTTAAATAAAAATTATTTATGATACATAATCACACACGCATACATTTGTATATATACATTTGTGTACACATGTTCATACACACCCATGTATCTGTGCACACAATTATACATA
>VDFB02267897.1:0-17100 GCA_007258455.2 Sequoia sempervirens
ATGGATGTAACATTGATTCTATCTCCATCAATAGTTAGCTAGGTGGTTATTTTTATTACATAGGTAATTTTGCATCAATACTATTACATATACAATAAATATGTTTTTTTTAGGATAAGAGGCAAAATCCTATAATATTATTGATAATATAAAATATCTAGGATTACATATATATAACATAAAAGCCTATAATAAATGTTGGGGAAGGTTTGTGGAACGACTTTCATAAAAAAAAAAATTAATAATGTAAAAATATATATTTAATTATGCTACATTACAGATACCTGATTACTACATGGGTTAGAAATTCACGGGGATACTTTATTTTTTATTGATATAGTGAGATGAGTGTTTCATGTAGCCTTCATGTTGGGAAAATATTGCAAAAAATATAGCATCAAATATTTAACTGAAGGTTTCTAGATTTTTGACTTTATTGATTTGAGGCACATGGTTTATGGAATACCACTTAGCTATTTCTACAAGATTTTTCCTATAAAAATAAGTACATGAGTAGTTATTGAGGTTGGCATACACAAACTTTGGTTTGTTTGCTAATGTTGGATTGAGAATCTCTTGTAGGTGTCATATGTGACTAGAGAGAGCATGGATTGGAACATGTGGTCAAATGGTTCTTATTTTTTTGTTCACATCAAAAAATGCAATTGCCACACATGATTATTTAAAGGCCTTACACAAAGACTCTGCAAGTGTATTGTTATCTTGTTTCTTGAGATAAAGCATAAGGAAATGATTTGTTCCAGAGGTTACATTTTCAAAGGTACACAGTGTTATCTTGTGGTATATTTATTATTCTTTTACATTGTGTATTATGAATGAATCTAATTATTTATTTTTACTGTTAGGTTTGTGAGGGTAGTCAAATCCATCTCTTTATGGGAAAAGTTGTAGATATTTAAAATTTATGGATGCATTGAATGTTTGGATTTTTTTAGTTGCTTTGATACATGGGATTTTTTTTATTTCCACTCCTTTTATGATGGTTTCTAATGTGAAGCTTTGTATATGAGCTCCTAGTCCAAAACATACCTCACCATTGGATGCAAAATATCGAAAACCCGTGGGCTCATATCAAACATAATAATTTCTATAAATGCATTTTGTGTGTGTTTGAAGAGGTTTTATTGGGTCCAAATTATGTTAGGTAAATAAAAATCTGTACAACTAATATAGTCTATATGCTCATACATTACATCAAATAATGTATAGTTTATGCGAATTGGTAGAATCTGTTACATTCTTTATTTTTTATTGTCGGAGTATGTTTCAATAGGGAACATGATTTATTTTCATAAGTACTACTATAAGAGATGGGTGCAAGTGATTGGAAAGGATTATTCTTATAATTATTATTTTTTAGATGAATGTGAAGTTCTAAGACAATTTACTACTTTCATGAAGTTTTCTCTTTTCTATTTTGACTCCTATTATTTGATAAACATATTTAGCATGATATCATAATTTAACATGAATGGGAAATAGAAGAGTGTTTTGTGATTGAAAATAAATCTAACAAATTATTGATTAAAAGAATGTGTAAGTCTATAATGGAGATGAGATATGTAAGAAAGGCTACCAAGATTATTGTTGCAAGTAGAATTCCTATTTGGAGATGAAACCTAAATAACTACAAGTTTATTAATTTTTGAATCATAAAGGGATATTTTAGTAGTAAGTAATTCAAATTAGTTTTGTTAATGAAAGAGAATGGTATTTTATCATAGATACCTACAACGTGTAGTATAAATAGTTACTACATGGGGATTAATTAAGAATCAATTTTACATGAGGGTTTTGCATTAAGTTAATAAATAGTAATACCTTAAAAAGGTTATTTTGAATACATAATTAATTAATTTAACCCTTCCAATAAACAACTTTATTTTAATTTTTAGTTTGTAACCAACTATATGAAAATCTATTGCTACATAAACATGAATATAAAGAAGAAAGAGAGAAAAATTTAACTTGTGCTACATTTCTTTCCATACAAATGTGTTTTATATTGGAGGATGGCTACAAGACCCTCTTTCCACAAGAATTATATACTCAAACACCCCAAGCTATTTGAAGTTTTGAATTTAAACCATTGATGAAAAAATAATTAATTTTTTGGACCCAAGTTTTAAGGCTAAATATTGACTTATTACAAGTTGTTGGATAGATCTATTGAAACTATTTGAATGCAATTTTTTTTTAGCTATATTTTTTAGTTATTTAGAAAATTTCTAGATATCAATAATAACACATTGAAACTTCTCTAAATATCTAATGAGCATCGTCAATCCAACTAAGTTGTTAATAAAATATTGTAAATTTAAGGCTATGAGAATTGTATGTTGCCATAATAGTGGTTTATACTCCTGAGAGGAACAATGAAGCTGAAATCACATATTTTAGAAAATATAGTGATTTAAGCCTTAAAAAGTTTCATTTTAAGGATTCCAATTGAAGAGGGTTTGATCAAATCACCTTAGATCAAACCCCCTTGATAGAACCTCGCTAGTTTTAAACCATACCTATAAATGCTGCCTCCTTTACACCTATCAAAATGCTGATAAAAATCACTTTTGATTTAGATTTGGGATCAAATGAATTCATTTAAAAATTTATTTCAAATGATTATGGTACTTCAGAACAAGTTATTATCCAATGAATATAATTTTAATATGTTTTGGTTTTGTTATGTATTTGTTTTTTAAGTTTTATTAAACATAGGTTTTTCATCAAAAATGAATTTCTTTGTTCTTCTACATGGGAAAAATAGAAGATTATCAAAAAAAAAAAAATTGAAAAATATGAGTGCACTAGATATTGAAGTCCTGATCCAATAAAAAAATAAAATAAAAATTTTGACATATACAAAAAGTTACGCTGCTATACAAGAAGCAGGTTCTAATTGTAATTCGCTTTTTGACTTAAAACTTCTGATTAAGGAAAAAAATATTCAATAAAAAAACTATCTAGCCAAGGAAGCACACTAGATACTGAGAGTTACAAATCTAAATTTGAAAGAATTAGGAATTTTATTCTCTCATGGAAAAGTTATGCTATAATGGTAAAAGGCCACTTTTTAAAAATGTTATTTTCAAAAAAATCTATTTTCGTGGAGATGGAAAAGAAGTGCAATTTGATCAAAATTTTGAAAAAATATTTTAGAATCTACAGACAAAAATTTGATGAGACTCTAATTTGCACCATCTTCAAATTCCTCACAATTTAGCCTATAGGTGCCCTAATGAAGATTTGGTTAAAATAATAATTTTAGTGTCCGGGCTTTGGCCAAAAAATTGTAAACCACTATTATGGATCACCACATGTAATTGATTGAAAAATATATATTGTTGTCTTATGTATTTATCTTCGTAGATTATTGTAATGCAAGTATTTTACCTTCTTCTATCCATAGGTATGTGCATATTGGGAAAGAAATAGTTAGTTTTAAAATAGATTTTCCCTCCTAACATACTTCAATTTTTCATCTTCAAACAATAGGATTCTCTCTCTCTCTCTCTCTCTCTCTATCTATCTCAGCTCTTCTTATCTTTTATACCTTATTGTCCAAATAAATATTCAATATTCAAAGCCATGAAGATGAATCTATTTATATTTTTAACAATAGATTTACTAGTAACATTTTAGATATTACTAAGGAATAGAGGCCTAAGTTATTAGTGAGTGTGGGTTTGTATTATGACACATAAGAGTCTAAGTTGATACCCTCTTGAAGGCGATAATGTGTGAATCTATGCCAATCTTACCATTTGGTTATCCTTATGAAAAGTAGAGATAAATAAAAGATCCTAAATTTGAAAACCACTAATGTTTTTATTAATGATATATTTCATTTAGATGTTTGACCTAAGGGGCATGCAGCATATGTTATTGTTCATACAAAATATGTTGAATATGTATACTCAAGAAAGTAGAGGTGGACTATATTCTTTCATACTTTTGCATATGTGAATGAATATGCAATAATAGGAATTTAATATGAAGTTATCACTCTTGAGGATATGGATGTTGAAGACCAAGTCATTATATATGGATCTTCATTTATTTTCCCTCTAGCATGCCAAATTACCTCTGTAGAGTGTGATACACACGTAAGTAGATGGGAGATGCGGAAGAGGATACTCGTGAGATTTACTGTAGAAGTGAACTTTTTTCAATAGGTCATGATGAATCTTACAAAATATAGTTGTAACTATAAGAGATTAGTTATTAACATAAGAAACCTCAAGTTTCTAATATTAAACAGTTGTTGAGCTAAGTGAGGACACCTATTATATGTATGTTTCAAGTATGTAAAAATATATTGATCAACTACCATAATGGTGATTCATTTAGAATATCGACTTTTCTAGAGCTTGGTTTGACCACTAGTTAGTATAAGAACTTTCGTTTGGTGAAGGTTTTGGTTCAAATAATAGAGATGAACGTGCTACCACTATGCTTAAGGGTTTTATTTCATACTTGATTGCATGTGCAAGAGATGGATTTGTCATCTTTTAGTAGCCTTAAATAGTCTATATGGTTTTGTTCATCCAAAGATCATGCCTAGAATTCAAAGTTTTTAGATTATTATTTAAAAGGAAACAATTTTTTTCAAACGAAATGTGCAATTAAGTATGATTTGTCGAATAATGCGAATATGGGGATTTCAAATTTGATCTTGATCTATGTAAAGTAGTTTTCCATTAAGATGATTTTGAGACACAGGATTATTAAGCACTTTGATTTTCTCATGTGATAAACTAACTCTACCAACATGTGTAATTATGAATCTCATTCTACTTCCTTAAAGGTGATTATCCATATGATGATATAATTTTATTTTATTGATATATTATGTGTGATTAGTTTCTTGGTTCAAGAGAAGAAAAAGAAGATGAATATGACACCTTCTTGCTTGACTAAAGGGGGATCATGAACATTCTTTCGTTTGTAAGTATATTTATATTTTCACTAGGAAGTATTTCTAGGAAATTTTAACTCATCTAAAATTATTATGTGTGATAGGGAAATAATACTTTCTTATTTTATTAGCTATGGCCTTGGGCCATGGGAGACATGTGTAGGATTCAACCTAGATTTTCATGCACTTATTATTTTTGAATTATCATTTGAGTGTTTTAATATATTCAATTGTGCTGTCTCATTTGAGATAGAAAAATGTTGTAAGTTGCACATGGTATTATGTTTGGCCTTTAATCTTCCTTGTATGTTTTAGTTTCTTAAAAGAATAGTTGCATTTAATCTTTGAATTTTTGCCCCCTTTTTTTCTTGGTCAAGTCTACCGTATAGATCATATTTTAGATTCCCGCTTGATTTTAATTTCAATGACCATAACTTTAGCTAGATTATTTTAGGCATTAAATTATAGTGTAATATATTGCTTCTATGTTCAAATTTAGGTCGTTTAATTCCTTACATTATATAACTTGATACAATATTTGTATTTCTTGATCCTAAAAAAATATTTAATAAGGCATGCTATGGACTTTATGTCTATATTCTAATCGATTATGTTGATAGTGAATAAAAAAGCCTCTGCAATCGTGTAGAATGGGAGTCTCATATCTATGTTCCCTTTTGATAACATACATGATGAGATATTTATAAGGTTGATTTAAGTGTTCCCATTACATCAAAGATTTGATTGACATGTTTCTCTTTCTTTTATATTCGAGTTGAGTGGTTCTCTCAAGTCTAGTTAGAAATGTTTTTAAGTCGTCAAGGAACATCAAGGGAATATGTGAGATGTTTATACACTATAGTTCATAGAGGATTTCAAATTTATTTGCTAAGCCCTTTGAGCTTTAGATATGAATATATGTTTAGTAAAAACCCAATCTTTTCACTAACTAAAATATAAAAAAATGTCCTTGCGTCCAAGTGTCACGTGTTCATATGTGCAAGAAGCCCTATAGACTCAGCTCTTTTATTTGTTATAATTTGGTTAGAGATTGCACATCCAAATATTTTATTTGTCCATTCACATACACCACCATATTGCATCAGGGAATATTGCATGACTTTTTGTTGTTTTTAATGTTTGTTAGAAGTCGCTAGATTGGTGCATCCAAGGGTTTTAACAAATATGAATATTCCTTTCTTAGAGAAATGTCCCTAAAGGTGTACCCCAAACATCATCAATTAGCAACTAAATATCATTATTGTTGAGGTTATCACATCAAAGTCTTACTAAATAGATACATTTAGATGAGATCCAATCAGTGCATAGTGTATTTTTTCTAAATAGTGGAGATCTATTCTACAATCAGATAAGCAAAATTTTGACAATAATTTTCTTAGTCTTGAGGTGGTCACCTAATAGATCATTACTTTCTAGAGTGATATATACCAAATTACAACACTCGACAGAATTAAATTAACATTAGACCTAGAGCTATGCAAATTTATTTATCAATTTTATTTTTTTCATTTGGTTCTCTAAATAGTTAGGCTTAGGCCTTGATTCTACAATTTATAAATAACTATGCCGATTTAATTATTTTACTATAGTACATTTGTGTAAAGTAAAAGTAACTTACATATTAGAAATGCATGTATTTTAAAATTACATAAAGATATTAATCTTGAGAAGCTATTTTACTATTATAAATAATTTATGATAGACAACACTATATAAATGTCTGATTATTATTCTTCACAAAAATATATTTCAAAGATAAGAGCTAATAGATGTATGCATAGCAATACATGATGCTCTTACTTTAATGGTGAAAATATCATAGCCATACACATTTACCTTATGCTCTGGGTCTGCTTTGAATAAAGATAACAAGTATACAAGTGAAGTATTCTTGAGGCGAATTCAAATAATCCCACCATCACTCATCATTACAAATATATTTTGATCCTTATATCTCCACTCGCCACCTTGGACCAGATTCACATGTGTAGATTTAACTTTAATTGTTTCTGCAATCACAAGTCTAAACCGTTTAAATTTTGAAATGCCAAATCAAAATATTAAAATTTATGTTGTATAGTAAGGTATTTAAAGGCATTCGAAATCAAGGAGGACATATAGGATTGTGGTAGGATTATCAAGCGCATTCACATAAGAGTTGTTATCGACGATCATTTTTATTGAAGTTGCAATGCATGCCATTTTCGCAATGTATGAAACAACGTGCGTAATTGCAGTGTTATTACAGACCGGAATACCATATTCGACTCCTTAGCGATGTTAGGAGAAGTGAACCCACTGGCCTTTGCTGGGAATTTCGCCGTTAACGACGAAAAACATGTAATATCCAGGAGGAGCAGCCACAGCCGTCGGGGGAGCGGTTACTGTCGCAGAATAAACTGTGGTAGAGTTTGGAGCCGCTACCGGTGTGGATGCGGAGAGGGAGAGCATCCTCTGGCCCATGGATGTGGTGTGAGTTGTGAAGGGCGGAGCGTACGCGTTAAACTTTACCACGTTGCTACTCGTCAGACCGAATGCAACCGAGAAGGTGACCGTGAAGGTGGCGCCGTAGGCAATATTGGAGGAGGAAGGCATGGCGGTTATCTGCGGGCGGAGGACGGCATAGACGCTCTCCAAATAATAAGGGCTGTACGCATCCAAACGGAGCTCCGTTGGGAATTGCGTTCCCGTGAAAACGTAATTGAAGTGTGGGTTGGAGCCGCCTGCCATAACTCTCCCGTCGGGCAAGACGTTGGCAGTGGAATGGTACATTCTCGCGATACCGGTGGCCGCCAGAACGGAGAAACGCTGCTGCGCGGCGGGTAGACTGTGTCTGTAGAGGTAGGGCGTGAAGACGGGCGTGTTGGCCATGTCCCACCCGGCCACACCTTTGGCAGCTCCGTTTATGATTAGAATTTCGCCGTTGGGGAGAATGAGCATGTCCGACATGGTTCTTGGCCCGGGCATGTCTTCCATGCTCCACGAATGATTGGCGTCCGTGATGACCATTCTTCCGCAGCTGCGTAGGGCGGGCGTGAAATTACCGGCTTTGGCGGCGGCGAATCCACCGTCGGGGCAGCCACCGCAGACGAGGATTTCCACCTTGCTAAACCCATCGGAGGCAGAGAGCGGCAGCATCACGGAAGAGCCCGTGGAAGGGTAGTTCCGTGGGCCGTCGCCCGGAATTCTGGGAAATGTTTTCAACACCACGTTGTTCTTGTAGTCGAGGAGAATGGAGTCCCTGTTGGCGAAGATAAAGAGATTTCCGTCGGAGGAGAGATGGAGGAACGGATACAGGTTGTTCTCGACTGTCGAGCTGGTTCGGGTTTGGGTGAGGAAGGGCAGGTTGTACGTTCCCTCACCCGGCCGCCTGGGAACGAACTCGTAGTTAAACACGCCGGTGCCTCCCACCACGATGATGCGGTTGTCGGGCAGGATCTGGTTCGCGGCGTACCACCGGTTCGCGAGAAGCTTAACAGGCTCAGAATTATCCCAGTCGCAGGAGGCGTCGGAGCAAGGAACAAAGTACCGGATATCTGTGGCTCCGTCCCGCCACCCGCCCGTATGAACGAGGGTCCCGTTGGCGGCAAAGGCTCCGGAGGAGCACCAGGTGTCGGTGAAGATCATGAGCGGCCTGATGGTGTTGGTGGCTATGTTGTATTCGATGGAGTGAGCCCAGCAGTCGTGGGTCAGGGCCTGGTCCTGCGGGTTGTCACGGCAGCGCCCATTATCCAGCAGGAGCTGCGACGGGCCGAAGTTGGTCCGATCGAACATCACCACCGTGTTTTTGTACGTGGTGGTCATGTGCATAGCCGAGACGCCGCCCTTCTCTACCAGAAGATTCCATCTTCCCAGCTTCACTGCCAGTTGCCCGGCTGCGTCCCACGACCAGATGCTTAACATCACAAGCATCATAAGCCAGAAATACCGAATTCCAGACGGCATTTTCATTATGGCTCTCTCTCAAACTAACACTCTTTATTAAGTGCGAGATTGATGACGAAAGCCTCATGATTTGATGGGCATTTATAGGCTTCTGCACATAGGAAGTCAAATGGCACAGGATAGGATTAATCGGTGGCCTGGCTTATCTCGTGTCAGGAACAAGAACAGCCATGCGATGCCTTTCGTGATTTACTTTCTTGTTCGTCCTTCCTGCAGTTGACTCGAATGTCATATTGATAATCCCACGGCGCTCTGGTTGCGTTTGCAGACGACATTAAGCTGATTCTTATCGAACGTTTTAAACTTCTCCCGCGCTGTAACGATTTTACCGAATTCGAACGCCTTGCGCTGTGTTTACTAATCTCCGCCGCATGTGAAGCGCAACCTGCAGCTATCTTCTCCACCTACTGCAGATCGCGATAATGGTCAACTTCAATCTTGCTGTCCGGGCGTTTGGAATTCTCTGATGATGTCGGTCTGCGTCTGCAAGCTGCTGAAGGCAGCCGAAGCTCAATAAAATTCCTACTCAAATTTGAGCAATAACGTTGAGATAAAAAAGCAAACGCTACCGTTATTATATTATTTTTGTTTCGACCACCTTTCTTCTTATCTCTAAATTAAAAGGGCAATCCGAAGCCAATAAACGGACGTGTTTTTCTCTTACTGAATCCCAGAGAATAAACCATTTCGACAATCAATAAAGAAAACGGCATTTTCATTCTTCCATTAGAATTTCGCTCTAATGGTCTGTCGTCACCTCGACGTCATCTCCTAAACACTTTTATGTCGACGAAAAGGTGTTTTAACACGTTTTTCAATAGCCGACTATTGGAAAGGTATTTTAATGGATCTCCATCATCCACGATAAAGGGGTCATTCCGTAGGCTTATGTCAAAAGCCTGTCAACCTGATCTCCGCCATATGGGAGCAGCGAAGGCTACAAGGCGTTCGTTTAAGTATGGTCGACAAGTGCAGATGTACCTATTGAGGAAAAGAAATTTAAGCCGTCCTCTTACTCAATTTTATATATTGATTAAATTATGCTTTAATTCTTCAATAAAATTATTTCATTTTTAATATAATTTTATAAATTATCAAGAAAAACTTTGCACAAATTTTTCATTAAATAATTTTAATTTGAATGAAATTTTATAACTTATCAAGGAAAAACAAACATTATTTAGTATTTATAGAATTATTTCATTGAGATTAATTTATTTTCAAGAAATATTTTAGTTTACAATAAATTTAATGCACCAAATGAGGATTCGCTTGCAGTTTATGTAATATTTTGGATCCATCGTCTGCATATTTTCGTAGAATAGACAACTAAAAAGTTTAAAGTACTCAAATTCAAATAGTACTAAAAGATGCGTCACTGCCACATCCAATAATCAATTCTCCTATTCTTGAGGTTTATGCGATAAAAATCAATATCCCTCTATGGTCTTGATTAGTTATAGTTACTAGAAATTCAAGTAGTAATGTATAGATTAAAGGTTTCCTGGCAACTTGTTTATATGAGCATTATCTTGTGGTTGATTACAAATTACTACAACATATATTTTTAGTACTTTTGTAATAACAATTGGCAAAATTTATGATAGAATCAAACGAAACCCACTTGCTTTCCAAATTCCAAATAAAAATTATTTATGATATATAATCACGCACACAAACACATCGTGTACTTATGTTGATATATACCTATATATTAGGTAATTACAAGTTTGTTTTACAACTAATGGTGGATCTAGTTTTGGTTGATATAAATAGTTTTTATCAAACGAAAACTCTAAAAAATAAGAATGAGAAATTTAAAATTTCTAATAAATTTATGATCAAATTATGATAGAGTTTTTGACAAGGGAAGATATGTGTAAAATGTATGCATTAGATAGAGCTTATACATGTAATAAAGACTAAAATTATTAGATGAATGAATCAATATGCTTTTACAGGTCTATTCTAATAAATAGTTGGTATGATATTTCCACAGTCCATTAGGTACATATGTGCAAGCTTGTACTTTTTCCTCTAAACATACAAAATCTATGTTTAAACCATAATCTTGCACATATTATAATATATATTATTCTAGTTTTTATAAATATATGTTTATTTTTATAGTTTCATGTAGTAATGGTGAAGTTTTTCTATTTGAATCCTAATTATTATTTAATTTTGTTTGTATTTTAAATGTAATTACATGTACACAAATTGAACAATCATGTTTAAAATGGATTCATCTTTCTATCTTTTTCTGGTTCTATTACAACATATTCTTGTAAATTTGATTTTTTCTTGTCCATCTTTTCACATATGCCCACATGTTTCACATTTATTATGCATGCTATAACCCCCATGTATGTGCATTCATTCTTTGTATTGAAATTGGCATTTACTTGTGTTGAGTAAAACCTAAATATCATTGAATCTTTCCCATTTGTTTCTCACCATGATCCAGCACAATACACATTCTACATGAGCTACTCCTATGTGATGTTGTTTAAAGTTATTCAATATACATAATTTTATATCAAGTTATCACATTCAAGTATAATTACAAAAAATGTATCTATATTAATTTTCACGTCCTAGGAAATTTACCCTCTTGCCAATATTTTCATAAAAAGAATAAAGGTCTTTAATCTAATTATTCTAAAGTGACATCTAGGAATAGTTATAAATTAATGACATATTTTGAATCCAACAGGTTTTCCTAATACTAAGGAAAAGTACTAATAGGCTATATTATTTTCCTATATTGAGATAGGAAATTTGTACTATGAAACTATATTTATTTTTTAATATTTATTTTATTTATAGAGATAAGTAAACTAATTCATTCTATTTACTTCCTAAAAATTGCATTATTGATATTCCAAAATTTTAAATAAAAATTATTTATGATACATAATCACACACACATACATTTGTATATATACATTTGTGTACACATGTTCATACACACCCATGTATCTGTGCACACAATTATACATATGTGGATATATACATATTTATTACTTAGTTATTTCATCACTAATATAGGGTGTAGAGGCCTAAATAATTGAGATCCTAGCCACACCCAATTTTATCCTCTTGTAGAATTAATTGAATAAATTCAAATAAATTATTTAATATATTTCTCATTTATTCCGCCTACTTCTATAGTCCACCCTTAATTGAAGAAATTACATATTTACTTATATTAAGTTCACCATTCACATTTATATCCTTAAAATATTAATTAAATATAACTATTTAAGATTCCCCCAAATTTCACTCAACTAATTAATTAAATGAGATCAATTAGTTAACTAAATAATAGAATTTCACATTCTTAAGCATGCTTAAATTGTTACATGCATGTGACAATGAAAAGTGGGGATGAATTAGTTGTATAATTTAAAACACTCAAACCCTCAATTTCAAGCCCTAATCAACCATTTGACACTTACACATGCATTAAAAAAATGTAAACATGTCAAGAAGTAATGTGAACACATCAAACATATAAGAACACCAGATTTACGTGGAAAACCCAAGGGGGAAAAAGAATGGTTTGGATTAGCTCACTAATATATGAACTGCAACACTGAATACAATAAGGCTCACTACCAAGGGCTCACTACCAAAGGACTCACTATCCAAAAGAAAGAAGAATAGAAGAAGGGTGACTCACTACCAATTTGAACTGCTAACAATGCATCTCTCATACGGTCAAGGTATAGTTCCATTGAAGCATAAACAACTCATCAAACAGACTAAAATATAGACACCTTCTACTTGTTGCATTTGGAAGTCATTAGCATTAATGCTCACACTTGATCAAATTCTCATCTTTCACATAACACACTCCAATATTAATCCACACAACAATTCTCATTTCATTTATACCCTTCATGACCTAAAACAACTTCAATTAGGTTGGCCGAAAGGAAATGTATACGCCTCAACCGTGCAACATAAGAAAGGTCGGTATCAGAAACTCTTAGGGTGGAAAGAAGTGAAGGAAGAGCACACCACTACTTAGATAGGAATCAAATTTACACCAAAATTATTCTCAACACTTCCTCAAACAATAATTATCCTTATCAATTAGAACTAGCAAACTAGGTTGGCCAAACCTACACTAACACTAACAAGTGACAACAAGAACACATCTCTAGGTCTAGAAACATCTCGTGGACCACACAACAACACTTCATAACATATCAGAATATTCCACATCATCAGGATATTTTCCACAACTATTGGAACCACTTGAAACACAAGAACACCTTTATTCTATGCAACTAGACATACTGGAACATACATCCAACGCACTAGACAACCTTATGAAACAACTTAGAACCTAAAATTCAAGGGAAGGCAGATACAAACATACTGTGAAACACATCTTCCATTGTAGTATGATACAAAACCTAAAACTGTAGATATGAAACCTCTAAAAAGCTCTGATCATCATGTCTAAACCAAATGAGTATATCTTCAGTCACAAAGAAATGCGGAGAAAAACACTAAACACCACTCTTTCACACTAAACTCTTTTATATTAAAATTTTCTCAAAAGCACTTGGAAACCAAGAAAAAAAACTACATCAACCATAATTATCACATACATCAATGAAAATATTGATGACAACACCACAACATAGTGCAACACTTTTCAACATGAAAAATCTCCCTTAACACAAGTTAGGCCAACAACCTCTGTAACTACACTAAAGTAGGATATCAATGACAACAACAACATCTAGAAGATTACCTTCCTTCATCAATGTCCTACCTGCTTCCTAAACAATTCCATTTTTCATTTCCATAACTCCCTTCTTCTGAGGAGTTCTAGGGGTTGATAAATGGCTTCTTATTTCATGATCTTCATAAAAATTGTTAAACTCATTTGAAGTAAACTCACCACCTCTATGAGGTCTCAAACATTTTATTTTTAGATTCATTTAATTCTTAGCCATAGCCTTAAATGATTTAAACATTTCTAGAGCTTCTGATTTTTCTTTGAGAAATGTAACCCAAGCCATTCTAGAATAATCATCAATTAATAACATGAAATACTTGTCTCCACATAACCTTCTAATTCTGGTAGGTCCACAAAGATCTGTATTTACTAACTCCAATGGATCTGTGGTTAAGTATTCTTTTTTCATGAATATTTTCTTTGTTTGATTTCCAACTTGACATTCTATGTAGCTTGCATTGATAGGATTTGTAATCTTTGGTAAATATCTTACAACAATAATAGAATTGATCTTCACTAGGCTATCAAAATTAATGTGACATGTTCTTCTATGCCATAGCTAACTTTCATTAGTTTGAGACATAAAGAGCTTTGCAGAACTACGTTTTAGTTGATAGACATTACCTTTTTTCCTTGTTTCAGCAGAAGTCAGAGCACCAAAGATTCCTTTTCTGATTACACAACCACCATTTTGAAATACAAGATTATATCCCCTACTACATATTTGTCCTACACTTAGAAGATTATGTCAGAAACGCTTGAAATAAAAAACATCATCTATTTTATGCTTTCCATCAAAGATATTTGTAGATGTATCATCACCAAACTTCACAAGAACACCATCGTACTTTTCAATCTTAAGAAACTTACTCTTCTCACCTATCGCATGATTTGAGCATCCAGTGTCAATGATCAATTAATTCTTCTCTTCTCTAGCATGAAAATTAGTCAACATAGTTCCTTCAATGCTATGACCTATTTCTGGAGCACTTTCCTTTACACTTCTTTCAAGATTAGTAGATTTAGTTCCAAAATTTAAATCCATGAACAAGCATTCATCATTTCCTTCATTAGGATAATTTGATTCTTCATCATTAGATACACCATCTTATTTTTTCAACATAATAACTCTTTTTGATAAATTTACCCTTATGACCCTTTTTATCATTAGTAGCTTTGATTGGACATTTACATGTATAATGACCTATATTTCCATAATCGAAACATTTGAAAGGTAGGTTACCTATGCATTTCCAGTACCCTTATTAAATCTCCTCAAAAAGTTTAATTCCACCTCATCAAGATCATCTAGATTTGATCCATCATCCTTTTCCACTTTGCATACTTTAAAAGTAGTTTCTTTGTTTGTAGCATCATGACCAAACTCTCTCATTTCAAAAGAAGTTAAAGAACCAAACATCTGATCTCTAGAATAATTATCAAAATTATGAGCTTCCTCAAAAGTAGAAACTTTAGAAATATAAGCTTTAGGAATATTTCTTAATACCTTTATCACAAATTCACTTTCATCCAGCTTTCCACCAAGACCATTGATGATATTGAAAACTTCACCAACTTTGAATATGTAGGCAATAATTTCTTCATCTTCAGACATCCTTAAGGTTTCAAATTTGGCTTTGTAGTTCAACATCTTCACTTGTTTGATCTTGTCATCTCCTTCATAGATACCTTCAAGATTTTTCTAGATCTATTTAGTATACATTAGACTTATCACCTTTCCAAGTTTAGAATCAAAAAGACCATCCAAGATTGCATTCCTTGCTTTTCCATTGTTTCCATAATACTTGATCTCATCATTACTTGTCAGACCATTTGTAGGCATAGTATAACCTTTATCATAATATTTCAAAACACTCAATCGAAGAGAAACAATAAACGACTCCATGCTAGCTTTTCAGTAGGTAAAATTTGTTCCATCAAACAAAGGAGCTTTGACACCCTTCCTATTGTCCATCCAAATCTACCTCAAGGAGTTAGAATTCTTCTTGCCATCCACAACTCTAATACCAATTGTTAGATGCACATGACAAGTGAGAGAGGGGAGGTGAATCAGTTGTATTCTTTGAAATATTCAAACCCTCAATATCATTTCAAACCTTGATCAACCATTAAACCCTTAACATGTATTAACAAAATGTAAACATGTAAATAAGTAATGTAAACACATCAAACATATAAGAACACTAGATTAATGTGGTAAACCCAAGAAGGGGAAAACCATGGTGAGGATTAGCTCACTAATATATTAATTACAACACCAAATAGAATAAAGATCACCACCGAGAAAGATAAAGAAAGGCTCATTACTAGTGGCTCACTACAATAGGACTCATGATCCAGAAGAAAAAAGAATAGAAGAAAGGGACGCTCACTCCCAATTTGAACTGCTAACAATATATTTCTATCTCAAACCCCCTTATTCTATCGAGTGAATACACTAGGTGCTTTATCTTTGCTCTCTATAGTGATCATGATCTAAAGACCATTCCAACATTCTCTAATTACTTTAATATGGATGTAACATTGATTCTATCTCCATCAATAGTTAGCTAGGTGGTTATTTTTATTACATAGGTAATTTTGCATCAATACTATTACGTATACAATAAATGTGTTTTTTTTTTTAGGATAAAAGGAAAAATCCTATAATATTATTGATAATATAAAATATCTGGGATTACATATATATAGCATAAAAGCCTATAATAAATGTTGGGGAAGGTTTGTAGAATGACTTTCATAAAAAACAAAATTAATAATGTAAAAATATATATTTAATTATGCTACATTACAGATAACTGATTACTACATGGGTTAGAAATTCATGGGGATACTTTATTTTTTATTGATATAGTGAGATGAGTGTTTCCTGTAGCCTTCATGTTGGGAAAATATTGCAAAAATATAGCATCAAATATTTAACTGAAGGTTTCTAGATTTTTGACTTTATTGATTTGAGGCACATGGTTTATGGAATACCACTTAGATATTTCTACAAGATTTTTCCTATAAAAATAAGTACATGAGTAGTTATTGAGGTTGGCATACACAAACTTTGGTTTGTTTGCTAATGTTGGATTGAGAATCTCTTGTAGGTGTCATATGTGACTAGAGGGAGCATGGATTGGAAGATGTGGTCAAATGGTTCTTACTTTTTTGTTAACATCAAGAAATGCAATTGCCACACATGATTATTTAAAGGCCTTGCACGGAGACTCTGCAAGTGTATTGTTATCTTTTTTCTTGAGATAAAGCATAAGTAAATGATTCGTTCCATAGGTTACTTTTTCAAAGGTACACAGTGTTATCTTGTGGTATGTTTATTATTCTTTTACATTGTGTATTATGAATGAATTTAATTATTTATTTTTGTTGTTAGGTTTGTGAGGGTAGTCAAATCCATTTCTTTTATGGG
>VDFB02267898.1:0-25596 GCA_007258455.2 Sequoia sempervirens
TATTGCATGACTTTTTGTTGTTTTTAATGTTTGTTAGAAGTCGCTAGATTGGTGCATCCAAGGGTTTTAACAAATATGAATATTCCTTTCTTAGAGAAATGTCCCTAAAGGTGTACCCCAAACATCATCAATTAGCAACTAAATATCATTATTGTTGAGGTTATCACATCAAAGTCTTACTAAATAGATACATTTAGATGAGATCCAATCAGTGCATAGTGTATTTTTTCTAAATAGTGGAGATCTATTCTACAATCAGATAAGCAAAATTTTGACAATAATTTTCTTAGTCTTGAGGTGGTCACCTAATAGATCATTACTTTCTAGAGTGATATATACCAAATTACAACACTCGACAGAATTAAATTAACATTAGACCTAGAGCTATGCAAATTTATTTATCAATTTTAATTTTTTCATTTGGTTCTCTAAATAGTTAGGCTTAGGCCTTGATTCTACAATTTATAAATAACTATGCCGATTTAATTATTTTACTATAGTACATTTGTGTAAAGTAAAAGTAACTTACATATTAGAAATGCATGTATTTTAAAATTACATAAAGATATTAATCTTGAGAAGCTATTTTACTATTATAAATAATTTATGATAGACAACACTATATAAATGTCTGATTATTATTCTTCACAAAAATATATTTCAAAGATAAGAGCTAATAGATCTATGCATAGTAATACATGATGCTCTTACTTTAATGGTGAAAATATCATAGCCATACACTTTTACCTTATGCTTTGGGTCTGCTTTGAATAAAGATAACAAGTATACAAGTGAAGTATTCTTGAGGCGAATTCAAATAATCCCACCATCACTCATCATTACAAATATATTTTGATCCTTATATCTCCACTCGCCACCTTGGACCAGATTCACATGTGTAGATTTAACTTTAATTGTTTCTGCAATCACAAGTCTAAACCGCTTAAATTTTGAAATGCCAAATCAAAATATTAACATTTATGTTGTATAGTAAGGTATTTAAAGGCATTCGAAATCAAGGAGGACATATAGGATTGTGGTAGGATTATCAAGCGCATTCACATAAGAGTTGTTATCGACGATCATTTTTATTGAAGTTGCAATGCATGCCATTTTCGCAATGTATGAAACAACGTGCGTAATTGCAGTGTTATTACAGACCGGAATACCATATTCGACTCCTTAGCGATGTTAGGAGAAGTGAACCCACTGGCCTTTGCTGGGAATTTCGCCGTTAACGACGAAAAACATGTAATATCCAGGAGGAGCAGCCACAGCCGTCGGGGGAGCGGTTACTGTCGCAGAATAAACTGTGGTAGAGTTTGGAGCCGCTACCGGTGTGGATGCGGAGAGGGAGAGCATCCTCTGGCCCATGGATGTGGTGTGAGTTGTGAAGGGCGGAGCGTACGCGTTAAACTTTACCACGTTGCTACTCGTCAGACCGAATGCAACTGAGAAGGTGACCGTGAAGGTGGCGCCGTAGGCAATATTGGAGGAGGAAGGCATGGCGGTTATCTGCGGGCGGAGGACGGCATAGACGCTCTCCAAATAATAAGGGCTGTACGCATCCAAACGGAGCTCCGTTGGGAATTGCGTTCCCGTGAAAACGTAATTGAAGTGTGGGTTGGAGCCGCCTGCCATAACTCTCCCGTCGGGCAAGACGTTGGCAGTGGAATGGTACATTCTCGCGATACCGGTGGCCGCCAGAACGTAGAAACGCTGCTGCGCGGCGGGTAGACTGTGTCTGTAGAGGTAGGGCGTGAAGACGGGCGTGTTGGCCATGTCCCACCCGGCCACACCTTTGGCAGCCCCGTTTATGATTAGAATTTCGCCGTTGGGGAGAATGAGCATGTCCGACATGGTTCTTGGCCCGGGCATGTCTTCCATGCTCCACGAAGGATTGGCGTCCGTGATGACCATTCTTCCGCAGCTGCGTAGGGCGGGCGTGAAATTACCGGCTTTGGCGGCGGCGAATCCACCGTCGGGGCAGCCACCGCAGACGAGGATTTCCACCTTGCTAAACCCATCGGAGGCAGAGAGCGGCAGCATCACGGAAGAGCCCGTGGAAGGGTAGTTCCGTGGGCCGTCGCCCGGAATTCTGGGAAATGTTTTCAACACCACGTTGTTCTTGTAGTCGAGGAGAATGGAGTCCCTGTTGGCGAAGATAAAGAGATTTCCGTCGGAGGAGAGATGGAGGAACGGATACAGGTTGTTCTCGACTGTCGAGCTGGTTCGGGTTTGGGTGAGGAAGGGCAGGTTGTACGTTCCCTCACCCGGCCGCCTGGGAACGAACTCGTAGTTAAACACGCCGGTGCCTCCCACCACGATGATGCGGTTGTCGGGCAGGATCTGGTTCGCGGCGTACCACCGGTTCGCGAGAAGCTTAACAGGCTCAGAATTATCCCAGTCGCAGGAGGCGTCGGAGCAAGGAACAAAGTACCGGATATCTGTGGCTCCGTCCCGCCACCCGCCCGTATGAACGAGGGTCCCGTTGGCGGCAAAGGCTCCGGAGGAGCACCAGGTGTCGGTGAAGATCATGAGCGGCCTGATGGTGTTGGTGGCTATGTTGTATTCGATGGAGTGAGCCCAGCAGTCGTGGGTCAGGGCCTGGTCCTGCGGGTTGTCACGGCAGCGCCCATTATCCAGCAGGAGCTGCGACGGGCCGAAGTTGGTCCGATCGAACATCACCACCGTGTTTTTGTACGTGGTGGTCATGTGCATAGCCGAGACGCCGCCCTTCTCTACCAGAAGATTCCATCTTCCCAGCTTCACTGCCAGTTGCCCGGCTGCGTCCCACGACCAGATGCTTAACATCACAAGCATCATAAGCCAGAAATACCGAATTCCAGACGGCATTTTCATTATGGCTCTCTCTCAAACTAACACTCTTTATTAAGTGCGAGATTGATGACGAAAGCCTCATGATTTGATGGGCATTTATAGGCTTCTGCACATAGGAAGTCAAATGGCACAGGATAGGATTAATCGGTGGCCTGGCTTATCTCGTGTCAGGAACAAGAACAGCCATGCGATGCCTTTCGTGATTTACTTTCTTGTTCGTCCTTCCTGCAGTTGACTCGAATGTCATATTGATAATCCCACGGCGCTCTGGTTGCGTTTGCAGACGACATTAAGCTGATTCTTATCGAACGTTTTAAACTTCTCCCGCGCTGTAACGATTTTACCGAATTCGAACGCCTTGCGCTGTGTTTACTAATCTCCGCCGCATGTGAAGCGCAACCTGCAGCTATCTTCTCCACCTACTGCAGATCGCGATAATGGTCAACTTCAATCTTGCTGTCCGGGCGTTTGGAATTCTCTGATGATGTCGGTCTGCGTCTGCAAGCTGCTGAAGGCAGCCGAAGCTCAATAAAATTCCTACTCAAATTTGAGTAATAACGTTGAGATAAAAAAGCAAACGCTACCGTTATTATATTATTTTTGTTTCGACCACCTTTCTTCTTATCTCTAAATTAAAAGGGCAATCCGAAGCCAATAAACGGACGTGTTTTTCTCTTACTGAATCCCAGAGAATAAACCATTTCGACAATCAATAAAGAAAACGGCATTTTCATTCTTCCATTAGAATTTCGCTCTAATGGTCTGTCGTCACCTCGACGTCATCTCCTAAACACTTTTATGTCGACGAAAAGGTGTTTTAACACGTTTTTCAATAGCCGACTATTGGAAAGGTATTTTAATGGATCTCCATCATCCACGATAAAGGGGTCATTCCGTAGGCTTATGTCAAAAGCCTGTCAACCTGATCTCCGCCATATGGGAGCAGCGAAGGCTACAAGGCGTTCGTTTAAGTATGGTCGACAAGTGCAGATGTACCTATTGAGGAAAAGAAATTTAAGCCGTCCTCTTATTCAATTTTATATATTGATTAAATTATGCTTTAATTCTTCAATAAAATTATTTCATTTTTAATATAATTTTATAAATTATCAAGAAAAACTTTGCACAAATTTTTCATTAAATAATTTTAATTTGAATGAAATTTTATAACTTATCGAGGAAAAACAAACATTATTTAGTATTTATAGAATTATTTCATTGAGATTAATTTATTTTCAAGAAATATTTTAGTTTACAATAAATTTAATGCACCAAATGAGGATTCGCTTGCAGTTTATGTAATATTTTGGATCCATCGTCTGCATATTTTCGTAGAATAGACAACTAAAAAGTTTAAAGTACTCAAATTCAAATAGTACTAAAAGATGCGTCACTGCCACATCCAATAATCAATTCTCCTATTCTTGAGGTTTATGCGATAAAAATCCATATCCCTCTATGGTCTTGATTAGTTATAGTTACTAGAAATTCAAGTAGTAATGTATAGATTAAAGGTTTCCTGGCAACTTGTTTATATGAGCATTATCTTGTGGTTGATTACAAATTACTACAACATATATTTTTAGTACTTTTGTAATAACAATTGGCAAAATTTATGATAGAATCAAACGAAACCCACTTGCTTTCCAAATTCCAAATAAAAATTATTTATGATATATAATCACGCACACAAACACATCGTGTACTTATGTTGATATATACCTATATATTAGGTAATTACAAGTTTGTTTTACAACTAATGGTGGATCTAGTTTTGGTTGATATAAATAGTTTTTATCAAACGAAAACTCTAAAAAATAAGAATGAGAAATTTAAAATTTCTAATAAATTTATGATCAAATTATGATAGAGTTTTTGACAAGGGAAGATATGTGTAAAATGTATGCATTAGATAGAGCTTATACATGTAATAAAGACTAAAATTATTAGATGAATGAATCAATATGCTTTTACAGGTCTATTCTAATAAATAGTTGGTATGATATTTCCACAGTCCATTAGGTACATATGTGCAAGCTTGTACTTTTTCCTCTAAACATACAAAATCTATGTTTAAACCATAATCTTGCACATATTATAATATATATTATTCTAGTTTTTATAAATATATGTTTATTTTTATAGTTTCATGTAGTAATGGTGAAGTTTTTCTATTTGAATCCTAATTATTATTTAATTTTGTTTGTATTTTAAATGTAATTACATGTACACAAATTGAACAATCATGTTTAAAATGGATTCATCTTTCTATCTTTTTCTGGTTCTATTACAACATATTCTTGTAAATTTGATTTTTTCTTGTCCATCTTTTCACATATGCCCACATGTTTCACATTTATTATGCATACTATAACCCCCATGTATGTGCATTCATTCTTTGTATTGAAATTGGCATTTACTTGTGTTGAGTAAAACCCAAATATCATTGAATCTTTCCCATTTGTTTCTCACCATGATCCAACACAATACACATTCTACATGAGCTATTCCTATGTGATGTTGTTTAAAGTTATTCAATATACATAATTTTATATCAAGTTATCACATTCAAGTATAATTACAAAAAAATGTATCTATATTAATTTTCACGTCCTAGGAAATTTACCCTCTTGCCAATATTTTCATAAAAAGAATAAAGGTCTTTAATCTAATTATTCTAAAGTGACATCTAGGAATAGTTATAAATTAATGACATATTTTGAATCCAACAGGTTTTCCTAATACTAAGGAAAAGTACTAATAGGCTATATTATTTTCCTATATTGAGATAGGAAATTTGTACTATGAAACTATATTTATTTTTTAATATTTATTTTATTTATAGAGATAAGTAAACTAATTCATTCTATTTACTTCCTAAAAATTGCATTATTGATATTCCAAAATTTTAAATAAAAATTATTTATGATACATAATCACACACGCATACATTTGTATATATACATTTGTGTACACATGTTCATACACACCCATGTATCTGTGCACACAATTATACATATGTGGATATATACATATTTATTACTTAGTTATTTCATCACTAATATAGGGTGTAGATGCCTAAATAATTGAGATCCTAGCCACACCCAATTTTATCCTCTTGTAGAATTAATTGAATAAATTCAAATAAATTATTTAATATATTTCTCATTTATTCCGCCTACTTCTATAGTCCACCCTTAATTGAAGAAATTACATATTTACTTAAATTAAGTTCACCATTCACATTTATATCCTTAAAATATTAATTAAATATAACTATTTAAGATTCCCCCAAATTTCACTCAACTAATTAATTAAATGAGATCAATTAGTTAACTAAATAATAGAATTTCACATTCTTAAGCATGCTTAAATTGTTACATGCATGTGACAATGAAAAGTGGGGATGAATTAGTTGTATAATTTAAAACACTCAAACCCTCAATTTCAAGCCCTAATCAACCATTTGACACTTACACATGCATTAAAAAAATGTAAACATGTCAAGAAGTAATGTGAACACATCAAACACATAAGAACACCAGATTTACGTGGAAAACCCAAGGGGGAAAAAGAATGGTTTGGATTAGCTCACTAATATATGAACTGCAACACTGAATACAATAAGGCTCACTGCCAAGGGCTCACTACCAAAGGACTCACTATCCAAAAGAAAGAAGAATAGAAGAAGGGTGACTCACTACCAATTTGAACTGCTAACAATGCATCTCTCATACGGTCAAGGTATAGTTCCATTGAAGCATAAACAACTCATCAAACAGACTAAAATATAGACACCTTCTACTTGTTGCATTTGGAAGTCATTAGCATTAATGCTCACACTTGATCAAATTCTCATCTTTCACATAACACACTCCAATATTAATCCACACAACAATTCTCATTTCATTTATACCCTTCATGACCTAAAACAACTTCAATTAGGTTGGCCGAAAGGAAATGTATACGCCTCAACCGTGCAACATAAGAAAGGTCGGTATCAGAAACTCTTAGGGTGGAAAGAAGTGAAGGAAGAGCACACCACTACTTAGATAGGAATCAAATTTACACCAAAATTATTCTCAACACTTCCTCAAACAATAATTATCCTTATCAATTAGAACTAGCAAACTAGGTTGGCCAAACCTACACTAACACTAACAAGTGACAACAAGAACACATCTCTAGGTCTAGAAACATCTCGTGGACCACACAACAACACTTCATAACATATCAGAATATTCCACATCATCAGGATATTTTCCACAACTATTGGAACCACTTGAAACACAAGAACACCTTTATTCTATGCAACTAGACATACTGGAACATACATCCAACGCACTAGACAACCTTATGAAACAACTTAGAACCTAAAATTCAAGGGAAGGCAGATACAAACATACTGTGAAACACATCTTCCATTGTAGTATGATACAAAACCTAAAACTGTAGATATGAAACCTCTAAAAAGCTCTGATCATCATGTCTAAACCAAATGAGTATATCTTCAGTCACAAAGAAATGCGGAGAAAAACACTAAACACCACTCTTTCACACTGAACTCTTTTATATTCAAATTTTCTCAAAAGCACTTGGAAACCAAGAAAAAAAACTACATCAACAATAATTATCACATACATCAATGAAAATATTGATGACAACACCACAACATAGTGCAACACTTTTCAACATCAAAAATCTCCCTTAACACAAGTCAGGCCAACAACCTCTGTAACTACACTAAAGTAGGATATCAATGACAACAACAACATCTAGAAGATTACCTTCCTTCATCAATGTCCTACCTGCTTCCTAAACAATTCCATTTTTCATTTCCATAACTCCCTTCTTCTGAGGAGTTCTAGGGGTTGATAAATGGCTTCTTATTTCATGATCTTCATAAAAATTGTTAAACTCATTTGAAGTAAACTCACCACCTCTATGAGGTCTCAAACATTTTATTTTTAGATTCATTTAATTCTTAGCCATAGCCTTAAATGATTTAAACATTTCTAGAGCTTCTGATTTTTCTTTGAGAAATGTAACCCAAGCCATTCTAGAATAATCATCAATTAATAACATGAAATACTTGTCTCCACATAACCTTCTAATTCTGGTAGGTCCACAAAGATCTGTATTTACTAACTCCAATGGATCTGTGGTTAAGTATTCTTTTTTCATGAATATTTTCTTTGTTTGATTTCCAACTTGACATTCTATGTAGCTTGCATTGATAGGATTTGTAATCTTTGGTAAATATCTAACAACAATAATAGAATTGATCTTCACTAGGCTATCAAAATTAATGTGACATGTTCTTCTATGCCATAGCTAACTTTCATTAGTTTGAGACATAAAGAGCTTTGCAGAACTACGTTTTAGTTGATAGACATTACCTTTTTTCCTTGTTTCAGCAGAAGTCAGAGCACCAAAGATTCCTTTTTTGATTACACAACCACCATTTTGAAATACAAGATTATATCCCCTACTACATATTTGTCCTACACTTAGAAGATTATGTCAGAGACGCTTGAAATAAAAAACATCATCTATTTTATGCTTTCCATCAAAGATATTTGTAGATGTATCATCACCAAACTTCACAAGAACACCATCGTACTTTTCAATCTTAAGAAACTTACTCTTCTCACCTATCGTATGATTTGAGCATCCAGTGTCAATGATCAATTAATTCTTCTCTTCTCTAGCATGAAAATTAGTCAACATAGTTCCTTCAATGCTATGACCTATTTCTGGAGCACTTTCCTTTACACTTCTTTCAAGATTAGTAGATTTAGTTCCAAAATTTAAATCCATGAACAAGCATTCATCATTTCCTTCATTAGGATAATTTGATTCTTCATCATTAGATACACCATCTTATTTTTTTAACATAATAACTCTTTTTGATAAATTTACCCTTATGACCCTTTTTATCATTAGTAGCTTTGATTGGACATTTACATGTATAATGACCTATATTTCCATAATCGAAACATTTGAAAGGTAGGTTACCTATGCATTTCCAGTACCCTTATTAAATCTCCTCAAAAAGTTTAATTCCACCTCATCAAGATCATCTAGATTTGATCCATCATCCTTTTCCACTTTGCATACTTTAAAAGTAGTTTCTTTGTTTGTAGCATCATGACCAAACTCTCTCATTTCAAAAGAAGTTAAAGAACCAAACATCTGATCTCTAGAATAATTATCAAAATTATGAGCTTCCTCAAAAGTAGAAACTTTAGAAATATAAGCTTTAGGAATATTTCTTAATACCTTTATCACAAATTCACTTTCATCCAGCTTTCCACCAAGACCATTGATGATATTGAAAACTTCACCAACTTTGAGTATGTAGGCAATAATTTCTTCATCTTCAGACATCCTTAAGGTTTCAAATTTGGCTTTGTAGTTCAACATCTTCACTTGTTTGATCTTGTCATCTCCTTCATAGATACCTTCAAGATTTTTCTAGATCTATTTAGTATACATTAGACTTATCACCTTTCCAAGTTTAGAATCAAAAAGACCATCCAAGATTGCATTCCTTGCTTTTCCATTGTTTCCATAATACTTGATCTCATCATTACTTGTCAAACCATTTGTAGGCATAGTATAACCTTTATCATAATATTTCAAAACACTCAATCGAAGAGAAACAATAAACGACTCCATGCTAGCTTTTCAGTAGGTAAAATTTGTTCCATCAAACAAAGGAGCTTTGACACCCTTCCTATTGTCCATCCAAATCTACCTCAAGGAGTTAGAATTCTTCTTGCCATCCACAACTCTAATACCAATTGTTAGATGCACATGACAAGTGAGAGAGGGGAGGTGAATCAGTTGTATTCTTTGAAATATTCAAACCCTCAATATCATTTCAAACCTTGATCAACCATTAAACCCTTAACATGTATTAACAAAATGTAAACATGTAAATAAGTAATGTAAACACATCAAACATATAAGAACACTAGATTAATGTGGTAAACCCAAGAAGGGGAAAACCATGGTGAGGATTAGCTCACTAATATATTAATTACAACACCAAATAGAATAAAGATCACCACCGAGAAAGATAAAGAAAGGCTCATTACTAGTGGCTCACTACAATAGGACTCATGATCCAGAAGAAAAAAGAATAGAAGAAAGGGACGCTCACTCCCAATTTGAACTGCTAACAATATATTTCTATCTCAAACCCCCTTATTCTATCGAGTGAATACACTAGGTGCTTTATCTTTGCTCTCTATAGTGATCATGATCTAAAGACCATTCCAACATTCTCTAATTACTTTAATATGGATGTAACATTGATTCTATCTCCATCAATAGTTAGCTAGGTGGTTATTTTTATTACATAGGTAATTTTGCATCAATACTATTACGTATACAATAAATGTGTTTTTTTTTTAGGATAAAAGGAAAAATCCTATAATATTATTGATAATATAAAATATCTGGGATTACATATATATAGCATAAAATCCTATAATAAATGTTGGGGAAGGTTTGTAGAATGACTTTCATAAAAAACAAAATTAATAATGTAAAAATATATATTTAATTATGCTACATTACAGATAACTGATTACTACATGGGTTAGAAATTCATGGGGATACTTTATTTTTTATTGATATAGTGAGATGAGTGTTTCCTGTAGCCTTCATGTTGGGAAAATATTGCAAAAATATAGCATCAAATATTTAACTGAAGGTTTCTAGATTTTTGACTTTATTGATTTGAGGCACATGGTTTATGGAATACCACTTAGATATTTCTACAAGATTTTTCCTATAAAAATAAGTACATGAGTAGTTATTGAGGTTGGCATACACAAACTTTGGTTTGTTTGCTAATGTTGGATTGAGAATCTCTTGTAGGTGTCATATGTGACTAGAGGGAGCATGGATTGGAAGATGTGGTCAAATGGTTCTTATTTTTTTGTTCACATCAAGAAATGCAATTGCCAGACATGATTATTTAAAGGCCTTGCACGGAGACTCTGCAAGTGTATTGTTATCTTTTTTCTTGAGATAAAGCATAAGTAAATGATTCGTTCCATAGGTTACTTTTTCAAAGGTACACAGTGTTATCTTGTGGTATGTTTATTATTCTTTTACATTGTGTATTATGAATGAATTTAATTATTTATTTTTGTTGTTAGGTTTGTGAGGGTAGTCAAATCCATTTCTTTATGGGAAAAGATGTAGATATTTAAAATTTATGGATGCATTGCACGTTTGGATTTTTTTAGTTGCTTTGATACATGGGATTTTTTTTATTTCCACTCCTTTTATGATGGTTTCTAATGTGAAGCTTTGTATATGAGCTCCTAGTCCAAAACATATGTCACCATTGGATGCAAAATATCGAAAACCCGTGGGCTCATATCAAACATAATAATTTCTATAAATGCATTTTGTGTGCGTTTGAAGAGCTTTTATTGGGTCAAAATTATGTTAGGTAAATAAAAATCTATACAACTCATATAGTCTATATGGTCATACATTACATCAAATAATGTATAGTTTATGCGAATTAGTAGAATCTGGTACATTCTTTATTTTTTATTGTCGGAGTATGTTTCAATAGGGAACATGATTTATTTTCAAAAGTACTACTATAAGAGACGGGTGCAAGTGATTGGAAAGGATTATTCTTATAATTATTATTTTTTAGAAGAATGTGAAGTTCTAAGACAATTTACTACTTTCATGAAGTTTTCTCTTTTCTATTTTGACTCCTATTATTTGATAAACATATTTAGCATGATATCATAATTTAACATGAATGGGAAATAGAAGAGTGTTTTGTGATTGAAAATAAATCTAACAAATTATTGATTAAAGGAATGTGTAAGTCTATAGTGGAGATAAGATATGTAAGAAAGGCTACCAAGATTATTGTTGCAAGTAGAATTCCTATTTGGAGTTGAAACCTAAATAACTACAAGTTTATTAATTTTTGAATAATAAAGGGATATTTTAGTAGTAAGTAATTCAAATTAGTTTTCTTAATGAAAGAGAATGGTATTTTATCATAGATACCTACCACGTGTAGTATAAATAGTTACTACATGGGGATTAATTAAGAATCAATTTTACATGAGGGTTTTGCATTAAGTTAATAAATAGTAATACCTTAAAAAGGTTATTTTGAATACATAATTAATTAATTTAACCCTTTCCAATAAACAACTTTATTTTAATTTTTAGTTTGTAACCAACTATATGAAAATCTATTGCTACATAAACATGAATATAAAGAAGAAAGAGAGAAAAATTTAACTTGTGCTACATTTCTTTCCATACAAATGTGTTTTATATTGGAGGATGGCTACAAGACCCTCTTTCCACAAGAATTATATACTCAAACACCCCAAGCTATTTGAAGTTTTGAATTTAAACCATTGATGAAAAAATAATTAATTTTTTGGACCCAAGTTTTAAGGCTAAATATTGACTTATTACAAGTTGTTGGATAGATCTATTGAAACTATTTGAATGCAATTTTTTTTTAGCTATATTTTTTAGTTATTTAGAAAATTTCTAGATATCAATAATAACACATTGAAACTTCTCTAAATATCTAATGAGCATCGTCAATCCAACTAAGTTGTTAATAAAATATTGTAAATTTAAGGCTATGAGAATTGTATGTAATTGATTGAAAAATATATATTGTTGTCTTATGTATTTATCTTCGTAGATTATTGTAATGCAAGTATTTTACCTTCTTCTATCCATAGGTATGTGCATATTGGGAAAGAAATAGTTAGTTTTAAAATAGATTTTCCCTCCTAACATACTTCAATTTTTCATCTTCAAACAATAGGATTCTCTCTCTCTCTCTCTCTCTCTCTATCTATCTCAGCTCTTCTTATCTTTTATACCTTATTGTCCAAATAAATATTCAATATTCAAAGCCATGAAGATGAATCTATTTATATTTTTAACAATAGATTTACTAGTAACATTTTAGATATTACTAAGGAATAGAGGCCTAAGTTATTAGTGAGTGTGGGTTTGTATTATGACACATAAGAGTCTAAGTTGATACCCTCTTGAAGGTGATAATGTGTGAATCTATGCCAATCTTACCATTTGGTTATCCTTATGAAAAGTAGAGATAAATAAAAGATCCTAAATTTGAAAACCACTAATGTTTTTATTAATGATATATTTCATTTAGATGTTTGACCTAAGGGGCATGCAGCATATGTTATTGTTCATAAAAAATATGTTGAATATGTATACTCAAGAAAGTAGAGGTGGACTATATTCTTTCATACTTTTGCATATGTGAATGAATATGCAATAATAGGAATTTAATATGAAGTTATCACTCTTGAGGATATGGATGTTGAAGACCAAGTCATTATATATGGATCTTCATTTATTTTCCCTCTAGCATGCCAAATTACCTCTGTAGAGTGTGATACACACGTAACTAGATGGGAGATGCAGAAGAGGATACTCGTGAGATTTACTGTAGAAGTGAACTTTTTTCAATAGGTCATGATGAATCTTACAAAATATAGTTGTAACTATAAGAGATTAGTTATTAACATAAGAAACCTCAAGTTTCTAATATTAAACAGTTGTTGAGCTAAGTGAGGACACCTGTTATATGTATGTTTCAAGTATGTAAAAATATATTGATCAACTATCATAATGGCGATTCATTTAGAATATCGACTTTTCTAGAGCTTGGTTTGACCACTAGTTAGTATAAGAACTTTCGTTTGGTGAAGGTTTTGGTTCAAATAATAGAGATGAACGTGCTACCACTATGCTTAAGGGTTTTATTTCATACTTGATTGCATGTGCAAGAGATGGATTTGTC
Source organism: Sequoia sempervirens (assembly GCA_007258455.2). Lineage (NCBI taxonomy): Eukaryota > Viridiplantae > Streptophyta > Pinopsida > Cupressales > Cupressaceae > Sequoia > Sequoia sempervirens. The sequence goes on from VDFB02267898.1 coordinate 13,697, forward strand.
ATCTTTTAGTAGCCTTAAATAGTCTATATGGTTTGTTCATCCAAAGATCATGCCTAGAATTCAAAGTTTTTAGATTATTATTTAAAAGGAAACAATTTTTTTCAAACGAAATGTGCAATTAAGTATGATTTGTCGAATAATGCGAATATGGGGATTTCAAATTTGATCTTGATCTATGTAAAGTAGTTTTCCATTAAGATGATTTTGAGACACAGGATTATTAGGCACTTTGATTTTCTCATGTGATAAACTAACTCTACCAACATGTGTAATTATGAATCTCATTCTACTTCCTTAAAGGTGATTATCCATATGATGATATAATTTTATTTTATTGATATATTATGTGTGATTAGTTTCTTGGTTCAAGAGAAGAAAAACAAGATGAATATGACACCTTCTTGCTTGACTAAAGGGGGATCATGAACATTCTTTCGTTTGTAAGTATATTTATATTTTCACTAGGAAGTATTTCTAGGAAATTTTAACTCATCTAAAATTATTATGTGTGATAGGGAAATAATACTTTCTTATTTTATTAGCTATGGCCTTGGGCCATGGGAGACATGTGTAGGATTCAACCTAGATTTTCATGCACTTATTATTTTTGAATTATCATTTGAGTGTTTTAATATATTCAATTGTGCTGTCTCATTTGAGATAGAAAAATGTTGTAAGTTGCACATGGTATTATGTTTGGCCTTTAATCTTCCTTGTATGTTTTAGTTTCTTAAAAGAATAGTTGCATTTAATCTTTGAATTTTTGCCCCCTTTTTTTCTTGGTCAAGTCTACCCTAGAGATCGGATTTTAGATTCCCTCTTGATTTTAATTTCAATGACCATAACTTTAGCTAGATTATTTTAGGCATTAAATTATAGTGTAATATATTGCTTCTATGTTCAAATTTAGGTCGTTTAATTCCTTACATTATATAACTTGATACAATATTTGTATTTCTTGATCCTAAAAAAATATTTAATAAGGCATGCTATGGACTTTATGTCTATATTCTAATCGATTATGTTGATAGTGAATAAAAAAAGCCTCTGCAATCGTGTAGAATGGGAGTCTCATATCTATGTTCCCTTTTGATAACATACATGATGAGATATTTATAAGGTTGATTTAAGTGTTCCCATTACATCAAAGATTTCATTGACATGTTTCTCTTTCTTTTATATTCGAGTTGAGTGGTTCTCTCAAGTCTAGTTAGAAATGTTTTTAAGTCGTGAAGGAACATCAAGGGAATATGTGAGATGTTTATACACTATAGTTCATAGAGGATTTCAAATTTATTTGCTAAGCCCTTTGAGCTTTAGATATGAATATATGTTTAGTAAAAACCCAATTTTTTCACTAACTAAAATATAAAAAATGGCCTTGCGTCCAAGTGTCACGTGTTCATATGTGCAAGAAGCCCTATAGACTCAACTCTTTTATTTGTTATAATTTGGTTAGAGATTGCACATTCAAATATTTATTTCTCCATTCACATACACCACTATATTGCATCAAGGAATATTGCATGACTTTGTGTTGTTTTTAATGTTTGTTAGAAGTCACTAGATTGGTGCATCCAAGGGTTTTAACAAATATGAATATTCCTTTCTTAGAGAAATGTCCCTAAAGGTGTACCCCAAACATCATCAATTAGCAACTAAATATCATTATTGTTGAGGTTATCACATCAAAGTCTTACTAAATAGATACATTTAGATGAGATCCAATCAGTGCATAGTGTATTTTTTCTAAATAGTGGAGATCTATTCTACAATCAGATAAGCAAAATTTTGACAATAATTTTCTTAGTCTTGAGGTGGTCACCTAATAGATCATTACTTTCTAGAGTGATATATACCAAATTACAACACTCAACATAATGAAATTAACATTAGACCTAGAGCTATGCAAATTTATTTATCAATTTTATTTTTTTCATTTGGTTCTCTAAATAGTTAGGCTTAGGCCTTGATTCTACAATTTATAAATAACTATGCCGATTTAATTATTTTACTATAGTACATTTGTGTAAAGTAAAAGTAACTTACATATTAGAAATGCATGTATTTTAAAATTACATAAAGATATTAATCTTGAGAAGCTATTTTACTATTATAAATAATTTATGATAGACAACACTATATAAATGTCTGATTATTATTCTTCACAAAAATATATTTCAAAGATAAGAGCTAATAGATCTATGCATAGTAATACATGATGCTCTTACTTTAATGGTGAAAATATCATAGCCATACACTTTTACCTTATGCTTTGGGTCTGCTTTGAATAAAGATAACAAGTATACAAGTGAAGTATTCTTGAGGCGAATTCAAATAATCCCACCATCACTCATCATTACAAATATATTTTGATCCTTATATCTCCACTCGCCACCTTGGACCAGATTCACATGTGTAGATTTAACTTTAATTGTTTCTGCAATCACAAGTCTAAACCGCTTAAATTTTGAAATGCCAAATCAAAATATTAACATTTATGTTGTATAGTAAGGTATTTAAAGGCATTCGAAATCAAGGAGGACATATAGGATTGTGGTAGGATTATCAAGCGCATTCACATAAGAGTTGTTATCGACGATCATTTTTATTGAAGTTGCAATGCATGCCATTTTCGCAATGTATGAAACAACGTGCGTAATTGCAGTGTTATTACAGACCGGAATACCATATTCGACTCCTTAGCGATGTTAGGAGAAGTGAACCCACTGGCCTTTGCTGGGAATTTCGCCGTTAACGACGAAAAACATGTAATATCCAGGAGGAGCAGCCACAGCCGTCGGGGGAGCGGTTACTGTCGCAGAATAAACTGTGGTAGAGTTTGGAGCCGCTACCGGTGTGGATGCGGAGAGGGAGAGCATCCTCTGGCCCATGGATGTGGTGTGAGTTGTGAAGGGCGGAGCGTACGCGTTAAACTTTACCACGTTGCTACTCGTCAGACCGAATGCAACTGAGAAGGTGACCGTGAAGGTGGCGCCGTAGGCAATATTGGAGGAGGAAGGCATGGCGGTTATCTGCGGGCGGAGGACGGCATAGACGCTCTCCAAATAATAAGGGCTGTACGCATCCAAACGGAGCTCCGTTGGGAATTGCGTTCCCGTGAAAACGTAATTGAAGTGTGGGTTGGAGCCGCCTGCCATAACTCTCCCGTCGGGCAAGACGTTGGCAGTGGAATGGTACATTCTCGCGATACCGGTGGCCGCCAGAACGTAGAAACGCTGCTGCGCGGCGGGTAGACTGTGTCTGTAGAGGTAGGGCGTGAAGACGGGCGTGTTGGCCATGTCCCCCCCGGCCACACCTTTGGCAGCTCCGTTTATGATTAGAATTTCGCCGTTGGGGAGAATGAGCATGTCCGACATGGTTCTTGGCCCGGGCATGTCTTCCATGCTCCACGAAGGATTGGCGTCCGTGATGACCATTCTTCCGCAGCTGCGCAGGGCGGGCGTGAAATTACCGGCTTTGGCGGCGGCGAATCCACCGTCGGGGCAGCCACCGCAGACGAGGATTTCCACCTTGCTAAACCCATCGGAGGCAGAGAGCGGCAGCATCACGGAAGAGCCCGTGGAAGGGTAGTTCCGTGGGCCGTCGCCCGGAATTCTGGGAAATGTTTTCAACACCACGTTGTTCTTGTAGTCGAGGAGAATGGAGTCCCTGTTGGCGAAGATAAAGAGATTTCCGTCGGAGGAGAGATGGAGGAACGGATACAGGTTGTTCTCGACTGTCGAGCTGGTTCGGGTTTGGGTGAGGAAGGGCAGGTTGTACGTTCCCTCACCCGGCCGCCTGGGAACGAACTCGTAGTTAAACACGCCGGTGCCTCCCACCACGATGATGCGGTTGTCGGGCAGGATCTGGTTCGCGGCGTACCACCGGTTCGCGAGAAGCTTAACAGGCTCAGAATTATCCCAGTCGCAGGAGGCGTCGGAGCAAGGAACAAAGTACCGGATATCTGTGGCTCCGTCCCGCCACCCGCCCGTATGAACGAGGGTCCCGTTGGCGGCAAAGGCTCCGGAGGAGCACCAGGTGTCGGTGAAGATCATGAGCGGCCTGATGGTGTTGGTGGCTATGTTGTATTCGATGGAGTGAGCCCAGCAGTCGTGGGTCAGGGCCTGGTCCTGCGGGTTGTCACGGCAGCGCCCATTATCCAGCAGGAGCTGCGACGGGCCGAAGTTGGTCCGATCGAACATCACCACCGTGTTTTTGTACGTGGTGGTCATGTGCATAGCCGAGACGCCGCCCTTCTCTACCAGAAGATTCCATCTTCCCAGCTTCACTGCCAGTTGCCCGGCTGCGTCCCACGACCAGATGCTTAACATCACAAGCATCATAAGCCAGAAATACCGAATTCCAGACGGCATTTTCATTATGGCTCTCTCTCAAACTAACACTCTTTATTAAGTGCGAGATTGATGACGAAAGCCTCATGATTTGATGGGCATTTATAGGCTTCTGCACATAGGAAGTCAAATGGCACAGGATAGGATTAATCGGTGGCCTGGCTTATCTCGTGTCAGGAACAAGAACAGCCATGCGATGCCTTTCGTGATTTACTTTCTTGTTCGTCCTTCCTGCAGTTGACTCGAATGTCATATTGATAATCCCACGGCGCTCTGGTTGCGTTTGCAGACGACATTAAGCTGATTCTTATCGAACGTTTTAAACTTCTCCCGCGCTGTAACGATTTTACCGAATTCGAACGCCTTGCGCTGTGTTTACTAATCTCCGCCGCATGTGAAGCGCAACCTGCAGCTATCTTCTCCACCTACTGCAGATCGCGATAATGGTCAACTTCAATCTTGCTGTCCGGGCGTTTGGAATTCTCTGATGATGTCGGTCTGCGTCTGCAAGCTGCTGAAGGCAGCCGAAGCTCAATAAAATTCCTACTCAAATTTGAGCAATAACGTTGAGATAAAAAAGCAAACGCTACCGTTATTATATTATTTTTGTTTCGACCACCTTTCTTCTTATCTCTAAATTAAAAGGGCAATCCGAAGCCAATAAACGGACGTGTTTTTCTCTTACTGAATCCCAGAGAATAAACCATTTCGACAATCAATAAAGAAAACGGCATTTTCATTCTTCCATTAGAATTTCGCTGTAATGGTCTGTCGTCACCTCGACGTCATCTCCTAAACACTTTTATGTCGACGAAAAGGTGTTTTAACACGTTTTTCAATAGCCGACTATTGGAAAGGTATTTTAATGGATCTCCATCATCCACGATAAAGGGGTCATTCCGTAGGCTTATGTCAAAAGCCTGTCAACCTGATCTCCGCCATATGGGAGCAGCGAAGGCTACAAGGCGTTCGTTTAAGCATGGTCGACAAGTGCAGATGTACCTATTGAGGAAAAGAAATTTAAGCCGTCCTCTTATTCAATTTTATATATTGATTAAATTATGCTTTAATTCTTCAATAAAATTATTTCATTTTTAATATAATTTTATAATTTATCAAGAAAAACTTTGCACAAATTTTTCATTAAATAATTTTAATTTGAATGAAATTTTATAACTTATCAAGGAAAAACAAACATTATTTAGTATTTATAGAATTATTTCATTGAGATTAATTTATTTTCAAGAAATATTTTAGTTTACAATAAATTTAATGCACCAAATGAGGATTCGCTTGCAGTTTATGTAATATTTTGGATCCATCGTCTGCATATTTTCGTAGAATAGACAACTAAAAAGTTTAAAGTACTCAAATTCAAATAGTACTAAAAGATGCGTCACTGCCACATCCAATAATCAATTCTCCTATTCTTGAGGTTTATGCGATAAAAATCCATATCCCTCTATGGTCTTGATTAGTTATAGTTACTAGAAATTCAAGTAGTAATGTATAGATTAAAGGTTTCCTGGCAACTTGTTTATATGAGCATTATCTTGTGGTTGATTACAAATTACTACAACATATATTTTTAGTACTTTTGTAATAACAATTGGCAAAATTTATGATAGAATCAAACGAAACCCACTTGCTTTCCAAATTCCAAATAAAAATTATTTATGATATATAATCACGCACACAAACACATCGTGTACTTATGTTGATATATACCTATATATTAGGTAATTACAAGTTTGTTTTACAACTAATGGTGGATCTAGTTTTGGTTGATATAAATAGTTTTTATCAAACGAAAACTCTAAAAAATAAGAATGAGAAATTTAAAATTTCTAATAAATTTATGATCAAATTATGATAGAGTTTTTGACAAGGGAAGATATGTGTAAAATGTATGCATTAGATAGAGCTTATACATGTAATAAAGACTAAAATTATTAGATGAATGAATCAATATGCTTTTACAGGTCTATTCTAATAAATAGTTGGTATGATATTTCCACAGTCCATTAGGTACATATGTGCAAGCTTGTACTTTTTCCTCTAAACATACAAAATCTATGTTTAAACCATAATCTTGCACATATTATAATATATATTATTCTAGTTTTTATAAATATATGTTTATTTTTATAGTTTCATGTAGTAATGGTGAAGTTTTTCTATTTGAATCCTAATTATTATTTAATTTTGTTTGTATTTTAAATGTAATTACATGTACACAAATTGAACAATCATGTTTAAAATGGATTCATCTTTCTATCTTTTTCTGGTTCTATTACAACATATTCTTGTAAATTTGATTTTTTCTTGTCCATCTTTTCACATATGCCCACATGTTTCACATTTATTATGCATACTATAACCCCCATGTATGTGCATTCATTCTTTGTATTGAAATTGGCATTTACTTGTGTTGAGTAAAACCCAAATATCATTGAATCTTTCCCATTTGTTTCTCACCATGATCCAACACAATACACATTCTACATGAGCTATTCCTATGTGATGTTGTTTAAAGTTATTCAATATACATAATTTTATATCAAGTTATCACATTCAAGTATAATTACAAAAAAATGTATCTATATTAATTTTCACGTCCTAGGAAATTTACCCTCTTGCCAATATTTTCATAAAAAGAATAAAGGTCTTTAATCTAATTATTCTAAAGTGACATCTAGGAATAGTTATAAATTAATGACATATTTTGAATCCAACAGGTTTTCCTAATACTAAGGAAAAGTACTAATAGGCTATATTATTTTCCTATATTGAGATAGGAAATTTGTACTATGAAACTATATTTATTTTTTAATATTTATTTTATTTATAGAGATAAGTAAACTAATTCATTCTATTTACTTCCTAAAAATTGCATTATTGATATTCCAAAATTTTAAATAAAAATTATTTATGATACATAATCACACACACATACATTTGTATATATACATTTGTGTACACATGTTCATACACACCCATGTATCTGTGCACACAATTATACATATGTGGATATATACATATTTATTACTTAGTTATTTCATCACTAATATAGGGTGTAGATGCCTAAATAATTGAGATCCTAGCCACACCCAATTTTATCCTCTTGTAGAATTAATTGAATAAATTCAAATAAATTATTTAATATATTTCTCATTTATTCCGCCTACTTCTATAGTCCACCCTTAATTGAAGAAATTACATATTTACTTATATTAAGTTCACCATTCACATTTATATCCTTAAAATATTAATTAAATATAACTATTTAAGATTCCCCCAAATTTCACTCAACTAATTAATTAAATGAGATCAATTAGTTAACTAAATAATAGAATTTCACATTCTTAAGCATGCTTAAATTGTTACATGCATGTGACAATGAAAAGTGGGGATGAATTAGTTGTATAATTTAAAACACTCAAACCCTCAATTTCAAGCCCTAATCAACCATTTGACACTTACACATGCATTAAAAAATGTAAACATGTCAAGAAGTAATGTGAACACATCAAACACATAAGAACACCAGATTTACGTGGAAAACCCAAGGGGGAAAAAGAATGGTTTGGATTAGCTCACTAATATATGAACTGCAACACTGAATACAATAAGGCTCACTGCCAAGGGCTCACTACCAAAGGACTCACTATCCAAAAGAAAGAAGAATAGAAGAAGGGTGACTCACTACCAATTTGAACTGCTAACAATGCATCTCTCATATGGTCAAGGTATAGTTCCATTGAAGCATAAACAACTCATCAAACAGACTAAAATATAGACACCTTCTACTTGTTGCATTTGGAAGTCATTAGCATTAATGCTCACACTTGATCAAATTCTCATCTTTCACATAACACACTCCAATATTAATCCACACAACAATTCTCAATTCATTTATACCCTTCATGACCTAAAACAACTTCAATTAGGTTGGCTGAAAGGAAATGTATACGCCTCAACCGTGCAACATAAGAAAGGTCGGTATCAGAAACTCTTAGGGTGGAAAGAAGTGAAGGAACATCACACCACTACTTAGATAGGAATCAAATTTACACCAAAATTATTCTCAACACTTCCTCAAACAATAATTATCCTTATCAATTAGAACTAGCAAACTAGGTTGGACAAACCTACACTAACACTAACAAGTGACAACAAGAACATATCTCTAGGTCTAGAAACATCTCGTGGACCACACAACAACACTCCATAACATATCAGAATATTCAACATCATCATGATATTTTCCACAACTATTGCAACCACTTGAAACACAAGAACACCTTTATTCTATGCAACTAGACATACTCGAACATACATCCAATGCACTAGACAACCTTATGAAACAACTTAGAACCTAAAATTCAAGGGAAGGCAGATACAAACATACTGTGAAACACATCTTCCATTGTAGTATGATACAAAACCTAAAACTATAGATATGAAACCTCTAAAAAGCTCTGATCATCATGTCTAAACCAAATGAGTATATCTTTAGTCACAAAGAAATGCAGAGAAAAACACTAAACACCACTCTTTCACACTGAAATTTTTTATATTCAAATTTTCTCAAAAGCACTTGTAAACCAAGAAAAAAAACTACATCAACAATAATTATCACATACATCAATGAAAATATTGATGACAACACCACAACATAGTGCAACACTTTTCAACATAAAAAATCTCCGTTAACACAAGTCAGGCCAACGACCTCTGTAACTACACTAAAGTAGGATATCAATGACAACAACAACATGTGTTGACATCAATACCAGTAATTCTAGGAACATCATCAATACATTAGCATTTGAAAACTACCTTTATACAAGGGGTTGAAATCAATGAAGACACCCAAGCAACTCACAAATAACTCAAGCTTTCAACATCTCTGAAATTTTGACAATCTCCCTCTTTGTCATCGATGGCAACACTTGCTCTCTCAAAAACCATAAAAAACAAAAGAAACCAATAGTAATATTGCAATAAACAATACTTCCCTTGACTACTCTTCATCCCCACTCTTCACAGACTTTTCCTCCTGCAACAGAAGCAACACCTCCATTCTAGGTCACTCTCCTCTTTTTGTCCTTAGACAATACACTCCCTCATACAAAAGTATTTTAACAAGTTTTTCTTTCTCCTCCTATGGTTTTTCAACCACTTTAACTCTCTCCTCCTTTGACATTAATGAAAAAGGGAAAAATCATCATTTTATCCCCTCTAAACTTTATTTTTTGTATTGAACTCTTTTTCTCTCCCCCTTTGACAACATTCAAGGGGAAATAATTGCTCTCTCTTTCCATTGTTCTGCATCTTTTTCTCTACCTTCCTTTAACAAAGATTCAAAGGACAGTACTGCTAAAATCTTCTTTTTCATTCCTCTACACACACTTTCCTACACATTGCCCCTTATGGGCACACAATATGCTCCAACTGACTGCACCATCTAGAAACCAGTACTACCTACTCCGCCTAAGAGGTATCCTTAAACATCAGTCTAGGAAAAAGAATAGATCTTGAAATCATTTATGAAAAGATGCATACACTTATGCATCTTGTTGAAAGGGGGGGAAATAACCCCTAACTTCTCCCAAAGATACTCAGAAGCATCTTTTGGGAGAACCTTTATGAAAATATCATTAACCTGATCCTTTATATGAACATACTCCAGCTTCACCTCATTCTCTATAACTTACTCTCTCAAGAAGTGATATCAGATTGAGATATATTTTGTCCTTGAATGCATTATCTGATTCTTTGAAATATTGATTGCACTTATATTGCCACACATGATAAAAATAGGTTCATCATATGCAACTCTGATATCCTTCAATGTTTGTTTCATCCACAACACCCATGTACAACATGATACTATTGCAATATATTATTTTTCTAGAATAGATAATGACACTAAATCCTACTTTGTACTTAGCCATGATACCAACTTGCTTCAAAGAAAGAAAGCACCACCACTTGTACTTTTCCTATCATTTGCACATCCAACCCAATCTGCATCTCTATATGCACTCAAGCAGAATTCAATATCGTAAGGATACCACAAACCATAATCCAAAGCCCACTTGAAATATTTGAATATCCTCTTCACTACTACAACATGAGATTCTCTAGGATCTTCTTGAAATCTAGTAACAAGACAAACTGAATGCATGATATCCAATCTAGTAGAAGTAAGGTATAATAGTCCACCAATCATTGATTTATACTTGGTCTGATCTATCTTAGGATATTCATTTTTCTTGGTAAACTTACAACTAGTAACCATAGGAGCACATACCAATTAGAGTCATCCATTCCAAAATTCTTCAACATTTACTTAACATAGCTAGATTGCGATATGAATATACCTCTCTTTGATTGACTAATCTACAAGCCAAGGAAGAAATTCATGTCTCCCCACACATTGACATCTCAAATTATTTATACATTTCCTTAGTAAACCTTTTGGACATACCTTTGTCTCCTCTAAAGATTATGTCATCAACATATACTACCACAATTTAGATTTGTTCACCTTCAACTTTGAAATACAGATTGCTATCTATAGTACCTTTTCTAAATCCTTGCTACAAGTACTTATCTAACCTTGCATACCAAGTTCTAGGGGCGTGCTTCAGTTTATACAATGCTTTCTTCAATTTGTAAACCAAATTTGTATCTTCTAACAACTGAAAACCTTTCGGTTGTTTAATGTATACCTATTCTTCTAATTCACCATTCAAGAATGTAGACTTCAAATCCATCTAATATACTTTGAAATATTTGTGTCTTGTAAAAGCTAAAAACATCCAATAGCTTCCATTCTTGCAATCGGAGCAAAATTTCCTCAAAATCTATACCTTCAACCTATGAGTAACCCTTACCCACAAGTCTAGCCTTGTTTCTCAATTTTTTTCCATCTTCATTCAACTTGTTTTAGAATATCCCACTTAGTACCAATCACATTCTTTCTTTCTTTTTTTTGTCTTGGGACCAATTCCTAAGTTAGATTCTTCTCTATATCTTTTCTAACTCTTCCTTCATTGCTTCGACCCAGTTCTCATATTTGCATGCCTCAGTGACTATTTTTGGTTCCACCTCAGAAAGTAAACTTAAATTTACTTGTTCCTCTATCATTGTAGCTTCGTTTCTTGTCAGTACACCTTTTTTCCTATCTCCAATGATACAATATTCTGAATGATTATTCTGTACATACTTGGGGGTCTTGGGAAATTTATTTTCTAGAGCTTTTTCCTCTTCAACTATCAACTCTTTTCATTTATCTTCAGCCTTTTCTTATTCATTGCATGGGGATTCATCACATTCATATTCTTCTATTACTACTAAACTTTGATGTGTTTTTTTATCCACTTCGACACTTGCACTCTCAACAATATTCTTCAATCTTTTGTTGTAGCATGTAGGTAGGCCTTGCTTCTTGTAGAGTATCCATGGGAGATTCCTTCACTAGATCTTTCATCAACATTTCCTAAATTTTCTTCATCTCTTTTGATATAACACTTT